>LOEQ01007948.1:3259-34256 GCA_001685075.1 Bramus lutescens
CCTCCTGGATATCAGAAGTAGGCAAGATTGCCAGGCAAAAATTAGGAGCTTGGGAGTGAGGGTGGGGTGTGGATAAGGGGAGATGGGGAGAGAGGAGTGAGAAGGGGAGGATGGGGAAAGCTTGGGGGAATGGGATACTTGAGATGAAGGAAGGGTGTATATGGGAGCAGGGAAGTAAATATCTTAATTAAGGGAGCCATTATAGGGTTGGCAAGAGTCTTGACTCTAGAGGGGATCACAGGTATCCAAGGATATCTTTATATTTAAAAATCACAAATCACTCATTGATGAAAGGCCTTCCGAAAGACACATATAATTGGGGACATATCATTTGCCATGAAACAAAAGAAATATTTTTAAATCTTACTTTTTTTCAAAATATTAGATTTAATGTTTAAACAAAATAGAAAAATATTATTCTGCCTCCTTCATTTTCTTACTCCAGCCCTGCCCAATTGTCCTCTCTTGAGCAATGTCTTGGACAGTGTTCTTTGGCTGTGAAGAGACATCATGACCATAGCAGTTTTTATAAAGGAAGGTAATCAGTTGGGGCTTGTTTACAGTTTCAGAGGTTTAGTCAATGAACATCATGACAGGTATGACAGCACACAGGCAGACATGGTGCTAGAGAAGGAGCTGAAAGTTCTACATTTGGTTCTACAGGAAACAGGAAGAAAGAGACACCAGGTCCATCCCTTCTGGGCTTTTGAAACTTCAAACTCACCACTACTGACACATTTCCTCCAACAAGTCCTCACCTACTTACTGATCTCTCCCAAGTCATGACACTCTCTGAAGACAAAGCATTCAAATCTTTGAGCCTATGGGGTTCATTCATATTCTAACCACTGCGAACACTCCCATGCTTCCCACTCTCAAGTTAATAGCTTATTATTGTCTGTTCACATACCATGGTGGTTTGAATAAGGAAGAGTATCATAGGTTGATGTATTTGAATGTTTGGTTCCCAGTTATTGGACTGTTTAGGAAAGATTGGGAGGTATGGTCTTTTTGGAGTATGAGGTGGGCTCTGAGGCACAGTGGCTCTTTGCTCTCTCTATGCTTGTAACTTGCAGATAAAATGTGAACTCAAAACTACCACTCCAGCACTATGACTACCCGCCTGCTATTATGCATCCTGCCAAGGCGATCATAAACTAAGCCTCTGAAACTATAAGCAGCTCCCAATTAAATATCTTCTCTTATAAGTTCACTTGCCATGGCATTTCATCATAGCAACAGTAAATTAAAACACATACATACATATACTTATATGTGTATGTGACGATAATAATCCAGGAACACTTTTAAAAGTCTGCAATAACCAGTTATATGTTTTCCTAGTGCAATCACTATCAAAATCCTGAAGAGTGTAGTGAAGTGTGCTTAATATGAACAAAATGCGTGTGAAGTTCCCAAAGAACTTCCAAACTACATTTTTCTCAATCAGTAGACATTTTGAAGGTATATTTTAAATTTAAAAAATATAATTTTGGTATTTCTTTCAAGATTTTATGCAATGCATTCAGATCATATTCACCCCAAACGTCTCCCCATGACTCCTTTCATGTCCACTTCCACTTCCCTACTCTCGACTTTGTATCTTTATTGACTACCACATTGACTCCAATTGGCACTGTCCATATACTCCTGGGTGTGAGAAAAGATACTAGAGCATAGTTAACCTGTCAGAAGTCACACCCTTGGTGAAAGCTGGATCACTCTTCTGAAAGCAAACAACTGCTCCTTGCACCACTGTTAGAAGTGGAAGCTCACTAAACCTTTTCTCGTCTATGTTAAGGTGCCGACAGACCTGATCTTTTTCAGACAAACATGGTTGCTCTGAGTTCATGAGTATAGATGCACTCTAACACCCAGAATGCCCTGTTTTGTTCCAGTCCTTTTCAACCTCTGGCTCTTATAAGCCATCAGTTCTTTCTTCCATGGTGGCCCCTGAGCCTTGGGGAAGGGGCACTCTAGTTGTCCTATTTGTGGCTGAGCTCTTCGTCACTTAATCTCTGTGCTTTGAGCAGTTGTGACCGCGTACTGCAAAGGGAAAATTTCCTGATGAGGTTAAAGAGCTGCACGAATACAGAGGTAGACAGAAATAAATTTAGAAAGCAATATTATATCATAAAATTGAACAGAGAATATGGCTGACATGAAATTCAATGAAAGCTTCGAATTTTTGTGGAATACTTTGAAGCTACAATGGCCTTTATAGATGTCAGTGGCAGAAGGGAGGATGTCAAGGCTTTGGGTGCACTGACTGATCAATTATTGAATGAATGCTGCCCCAGAAGGAAGTCCCTGCAGTGAGCTGGCTTAGTGTCACCAAGGTAGTCCCTGTAGCAGCCTTGTAATACTGAGCTGTCTGCCAACATCTGTTCAAGCAATAGAAAAGGTCTTTAATTCCAAAATAGGAACACAGGTGACATGAACTAGAAGTCACTTCAGAAAAAAAATTTAAAAGAGACTCCTTGCTCTCCTTTGTCATTCTTTTCAGTGTTTCTCGCAGATGGCCCTGACCCTGTGTGAAATGCTTGTCTTTACCTAGAGAGTACGTCACTCTCCTCTTTTCCTCTTTCTGTCACCCTAACCAAAACCATAAAGAAATTCACATAGATTTTGATAGTGTAGCTTGACTTCTCTTTTTATTGAAAGACAAGCTTTTACTTAAATAAAGGGATGTTTTGGTACATGGGTATTTTCTAAATGCTTCTGATACTCCTCCATAAAAATCTAGCACAGAAATTAATGCAATATGGAACCAATGGCTAATACCCCTAGCCTTTGGAAATGAGGCTGTGTTTAAATTAAGGAAGCATGGTTTTCATACTGAACACTTTATCAAGATTTTGAGCAACTATTATGCTCCTATTATCTAAGAAACATTTTTCGCTTGTGGCCTTTTTGATATCAGTTGGAAATTTCAAAGTAAAGACTAGCCAACCTCTCAGCAAAGACATGCAATCTATGAACAATTTGAATAACATTGGTTGTCTCTCCTTGCATGGAAGGAGACTTAGAACCTCAACAAATAAGATCTTACATTGAATAAAAACAGGTCTCATCACTATTTCTATCCCTTATTTCTATTCTGGTTATGAACTCATGAGATAGATATAAGTTTCTTCTTCAGGAGGGTTCTCAGTTCCCTTTCCCTAGCTACACTTGCTACTCCTCATCTGGGAGCTGGAGAGATTGCTCAGAAGTTATCCAAACTAATCAAAAGGCAGAAAGAGAACATGCAAATTAACAAAATCAGAAATGAAAAGGGGGACATAACAACAGACACCAAGGAAATTCAGATAATCATTAGGTCTTACTACAAAAGCTTATATGCATGAAGACAATTTTCTGTTAATCTCTTTTAATACATTTAAAATATTTTTACAAGTGTGTAATCTAAGGCTAATGGAAGCTTGGGAGAATTTCCTGAGGTCTTTTCCAGTAGACCATGGAGCCAATGTCACATCTGGCTGAATCCAGAACTTTCTCCATGGACATGCCTCATAAATAGAATTCAAATACTAAGACCCTTAAAATATTCATTGTTCCTATTATGTTTTTAATTATGTGCCCCCTACCAAAATATGATATGGTGCAGTACTAATCTCTAGAACCTCAGAGTGTAAATTTGTTAAGAAATGGGATTGTATTCAATCATCAGTTAGGGACAACTCAAATTGGAAATGAATCTTTATCATAAAAAGTTTAGGGTTCTCAAAAGAGCAGGGGGATTTAGAATCAGCTGAAATGTAAGGGTATATGAATCAGAGGGATGTTCAAAATTTATATTCTACCATAAACCAAAAAAGAAAAAAATTAGAGTCCACCAAGCTGGAATTGTTAGGGAAAACTTTCCTGAGAGCCTTGTAATAGAATGTGACCTTTCTCAAACCTTGATACTTCTAATCACCAATCTATGAAAAAAATAATGCCTCTGGTAAGCCACCATCCATGAAATGGCACTTTGCTGACACCACCTACTAAAACTTCTAAGGCTTTAACATGAGGAATAGCTGCATGATGACGACCACTTCTCAACCTTATTTAATATTGGAATCAGGCACTTGCTTTGTGGTCTTAATGTCCTCCACCATGCTCATTGTCTGTTGTCACTTTTACTTGGTACACAGGCTGTGTATTAAATACTTGGACTTTAAGTATTGTGATCACTTCAATACCTTTTATGTATTTATGGAGTGGATACATGATGCCAGACACTGAGTACAGGAAGAACTTCAATGCACCCCAGTGCTTATTCCTCCATATGCTTTGTATGTATTGTGAGCCTCATGATGACTCCATGAAATAGGAAGAACAGTGTGCCCATTTCACAGATTAGAAATTAGGTCACAGATAACTGAAGTGACTTTTTTAAGTTCAAGCACTGACCAGTATTAGAAGCAGAAGCTAAACCAGCATATACTGGCTCCAGGGTTCACTGGCTTAATGACTGAGGTTTCCTGTCTTGAGAGGAAATAGTGCCTGCTTTAAGAGTAATACAACTTCTTGAGAAAGCTAAAACATTAACAAAAGTACTTTATATGTGAATGAGCATAATGGTGTAATGGTTGTAAGCTATCAGAAGGAAATTAACCAGCATTAGGAGAGAGGCTGAGGATCAGGTTCCCTGGAGAAGAGACGCTTATACTGATACTTGATGAGGCAGTAACATTTCTCCAGGTCAAGAGAGGAGATAAGACTTTTAGGGAAAGGAAATAGCATATACATGTTCTTATAGTAGATTCAAACCAGACATTTCCCCCTTCTTTATTCTTCAAGTTTAACTACCCAGTTCATTAAGCCCATTTATAAATGTCTATAAATCTCTTTGCTTGTCTAGGTCCATTTCTAAGCAGCAGTATTGTCTCCTTGCTGCTTTCCTCAGACATAGTGCCAAACAATACCAAAAGTTACAATTTATATGAACATTTCCTTCCATCTCTGCCTCCTTCCCTCTCCCCTCACCTTCCTCCCTCCACCCCCCATCTATCTATGTATGTGTGTGTGTGTCTGTTCCTCTGCATCTCATTCTCTCCCTCCATCCTCTCCCATCTGTGTGTGTAACAGGAGGGGCTGCTTGTTGGGGTTTGTGTCCTGCCCAGTTACCACAGTCATTAGGTCCCAAAGAAAATCACACAGAGGTCTCCATAAGTTATAAACTGATTAACCCATTAGCTCAGGCTTCTTATTAATTATTATAACTTACATTAACCCATTATTCTTATCTATGTTAGTCACATGGCTCGGTACCTTTTGCAGTGAGGCAGGTAACATCCTGCTTCTTCAATGTCTGTACAGGATGGGGAAGGAGCTTTCTTCTTCCCAGAATACTCCTTCTCTCCTTGCCCTGCCTCTACTTCCTGTCTGGTTGTCCTGCCTATACTTCCTGCCTGGCTACTGACCAATCAGCGTTTATTTAAAACATAATTGACAGAATACAGAATTGTCCCACACCATGTGTGTGTGTTTGTGTGTGTGTGAGCAAGTGCATGTGTGTCTGCTTCCCCACCTCACTCTCTCCCAAATTTCTTCTACAGAATGTCCCGACACCTGACATGGAATCTCAAGCACTTGCAATGATACTCTGGACTTGGAGGCCTCAGACTGTCTGGCATCCTTCCTTCAGCTCTGATCATAAAAATCCATATTCCCTGTCATTGCCTTCACAAAAGAGTTCCTTAGCAAACTTCTAGAAAATGTCATCAAATTCTAGACTTTGCTGTGCAACCCACAGGAATGGGCGGGCTTACAACCAACTGTTAATCTTTCATAATCCTGTCTTTTTAGACATCACTGATCACCTAAAATGCTCATTTGAAAAATTGAGAATCCGTCAGAGTCAACACTAGAGTTGGTCAAACATAAATTTTGGAGACTTTTTAGAGATTCTGAATCCATATGTCTGGCAGAACCTAAGAATGTGTATTCAAGATATGTGCCAACAGGAGACAACTTCATGAACAGAACACCAATAGTGCAGGAACTAAAACAAAAAAATTAATAAACTGGAATTCATGAAACCATAAAGCTTCTGTAAGGTAAAGGACACTGTCAAAAGGCCAAAACAGCCTACATAATGGGAAAAGATCTTCACCAATCTCATATCTGACAGACATGTCTAAAATATATAAAGAACTCAAGAAACTGGATATCAAAAAAACAACAACAACAAATAATCCAGTTAAAACTGTGTGCTAATCTAAACAGAGAATTCTCAACTGAGGAATCTCAAATGGCCAAGAAACAATTAAATGTTCAACATTTTTAGACATCAGGGAAATATAAATCAAAACTACTCTTAGATTCTGTCTTACTCCTGTCAGAATGGCTAAGATCAAAAAAGACAGGTGAAAGCTCATGCTGGAGAGGATGCTGGAAAAAGGGAAATACTCCTCTACTGCAAACTTGTACAGCCACTTTTATCAAGATTGTAGTTTCTCAGAAAATTGGGAATCAATCAAGTTTAAGCTGTTACACTCCTGGCCATATAAACAACAGAGCCTCTACCATACCAAAAGGACACTTGCTTAACTATGTTCATCATAGCTTTTTTTGTAATAACTAGAAGCTGGAAACAACCTAGATGTCCCTAAACCAAGGAATAGATAAAGAAAATACAGTACCCCAGAATTTGGAAACAACCTAGATATCCCTCAACCGAGGAACAAATTAAGAAACTGTAATACACTTATATAATGGAGTATTTCTCATCTATTAAAAGCAATGACATCATGAAATTTGCCAGCAAATGAATGGAATAAAAAGAGATCATCCTGAATGAGGCAATCTAGACTCAGAAAGACAAACATGGTATTTCTTCACTTATAGGTGGATATTAGCCATAAAGTAAAGGATAACCATGTTTCAGACCCAAAGAAGCTACATAACAAGGAAGGCTCAACGGGGAATACATGAATTTCACTGTGAAGGAGAAATGGAATAGAAATCCCAGGTGGATGGGTGTAGGGGTCTGATGAGGGGTCATGGGAAGAGGGGGATCAGGTTAGGGGAGGACAGAGGGAGCGAGTACTGGGAAGGACAATTGGAATAAGGGGCATCTCTGGGATGAACTGGAAACTCAGTTCATTTCAGTGTAATGAAAACTCCCTGAAATCTATGAGGTTAAGAGTTGCCACAATAGAATATATGGAGCCTGAACCAGCAATCTCTTATACTAAACAAGACTTCCAGCAGAGGGATATGGATGGACCCAAACCAACCACATAACCTTTGACCTACAATATGCTCCGACTAAAGATACATATGCTGGGAGAAAGATGGCATAAAAATTATGGGAGTGGTCAACCAATGACTGGTCCAGCTTGAGAGGGATCTCAACCCTTACATTATATGGAGGGCCAGAACCCAGAGAATGGACTGCACAGAGACCTAGGAAAGAACCGAATATGACTGGCAAAATATGTCAATGAAATGAATCCTAATGATATTCTGCTATACTCGTTGATCGTTGCCTAGCCCAGTTGACATCAGAGAGTCTTCATTTATCAGCTGAAGAAAATAGATGCAGAGACCCATAGCCAAACATTAGGCAGACCTTGTAGTAATCTTGTGAAAGATGGGGAGGAAGGATTATTGGAGCTATAGGGGTAAGGTCATGGACACTACAAGAAAACCCTCAGAATCAACTAATCTGGGCTCATAGGGGCTCACAGAGCCTGAACCACCAACCAGAGAGCCTGCATGGGACTGACCTAGGCCCTCTGCACATGTGTTACAGTTGCTTAGCTTGGACTTTTTGTGGGATTCCTACAGAGGGAGCAAGGCCTATTTCAGTTACCTCCTACTGGGTTGCTGTGTCAAGACTTAGTAAGAAAGGAGGTGCCTTGTCTTACAGCAACCTGGTATGCCATGACTGGGTAATATACATTGGAGGTCTGCTCTCTACTAAAAAAAAATGAGGAGGATTGAATGGGTTAAGACATAGAAAAAAGATTAGAAGGATGGACTGAGAGGAGAGGAGGGAAGGAATATAAGATGTGATATTGCTGGGGGGAAAAGAAATTTATTAATTAAAACAATAAGTGGCAAAATGACCATGGTACTAATATCAAAAATCAAGTATAGGCCAGATTTGGACATGGGGGGTTATATACTCCCAATAGAGAGCAAAAAAGTCTCTCCATCATTTGTAATCTATAGTTAGAGAGATGGCAACTTAGTAAAAAGTCTGTTCAAAGAAGGATATAATGTGAAAAAAACAAAAGGGAAACTAGAAATAAACAGGAGACATTGGGAAGTATGATTTTAGTACCTGGATCTAATTATATCCAAATCTAGCATTACTGTTTTAAAAATACTAACAATTGCCAAACTTGGTACTCATTATTACCTTTACTAACTTTGCAATGAACATTTTCTTATTCAAGTGAGATTTAAGCATTTTTGCATCTGTGATAATAAATATATGGCCTTCAACACCTTGTTAGATCAACTCTGTGTTTGTTCCTCTCTGTTCTATTGGAATTGGCAGGCTTGGGAAAGATAGAAAAGAACTGGCAATCACTCATGCTGTTTGCACCTCTTCCTGGGCCTCTCTCCATCTGTGTGCTCATCCTCAAAGCCTCCACCCTTCCAATACTTCGCACATCCCTATCTCTCAAAATTGCTTAGCTTACATTTATATATTTAAGAATATTTTTCTTATCAAAAAAGCAAGCTAAATTTGGCTTATATTATATAATCATGATATTAGCTTTAATGGTCTCACAAATATATAAGGGGTTATTTAATGCATATATTTTCTATCAAAATGTCAATTGTTCCGGTTTGGATATTCAATCTTGTTTTAAACTTAATTATAAAAAATAAGTAAGTTGAATTTCACCAAATCAAAACTTTAACATATGAAACATCTACTGTCAACCATAAAAAGGCAATAAAAATAGGAGGAAATATGTGCAAACAGTAAACTTGAGTAGTACTAGATGTGCTACTCTGGGATTAGTAGTTAATATACATAAAGAACTTCTACAACTCTAAATAGAATGAAGCTAGGACACTGTTCACTGTTCATAACTATTGGGATATACAAACCTAAAGCTCAATGAGATATTTAGTATCAATTGCATGGCTATTTAAAAATTGGAAAATATTAAACAGAATGTGAAAATAATGGAAGGCTTGTGCACTGTTGGTAAGAATACAAAATGGCAGAACTGCTGTAAAAATAGTAGACAATATTTAAAAACCTTGAATACAGGATTGCCTTATAAACCAGCAACTGAACTTTATACTTAAAAGAATCAAGGTCAGACACTGAAAGAGATATAAATTCACCAATGTAGGTAAACTCAAGACAGCCAAAGAATGGAAGCAATTACCGTACACAGCATTAATGGACAACCAGAAACTGTTACATAGAATAAATGGAATGCAATGTCATTAAAAGAGAAGTAACTTCTGACTCAGAGAACAAGTGGATATACCAGAAGGCATTATGCTAAGTAATGTAGCCCCAAAGGGAAGATCTTGTATAATTCTACTTATATGAAATACCTTAAGTAGTTGAACTTAAAGAGATGAATGTTAGAATAGTACTTTATAGGCCACAAAGAGTAAGTAATATTATTTAAAGGCTGCAGAGGGTTCTTTGGGAAAGCTGATATCTTTCCAGAGATGGTCAGTGGCAGACAGTTATATAAAAATTGAAATTTATTTAATATCACCTAATTGTACAATTAAAATTATTATAATACATTTTATGCCATGTGTAGGTCACTATCAAAAGAATAGTCAATCACACACTCCTCTATAATAGATTCCCTGTTGCTGCTCAATAAATACTATTCAGTAAATAGTGAATAAATGAAAAGAAATCAATCAATAAAATTATTTTAAAAGATAATAAGCAGAACTTGAATATTAACTCAGAAGAAAGGGCACTCCAAATTTTAAAACTTCCAAATAAGTTATAAATCCATACACCACACAGAGACAGACAAAAGAGAGAGGGGGGATATGTAACAAAGCATACCACCAGAAGAGAAGCTTGTGGGTTCAGTCCATTAATTGTGGTTATTTCTGGGGTAGAATTATGGTTGATGGACTTTGAGTTTCTCCTTTACATACTTTTGTCCTAGCAGAAGGTCTTAAAATGATCATACATTACTTCTTATATTAATAAGCAATCGATAGCTATATTTTCATTTTGAACAAAGTAGATATGGAGCCTAAAATGCAGTGTATAACTTTTGATGTGGTCTGGCTAAATCAGATTGGAGATGGATATCATTTAAGAAGCCTAGAATATCGAGCTTCTAATTTAAGGTGAATGCATCATATGCCAATCTCCCGACTAGGCATTTTTGAGCAGTGGGTTAATTATGGAAAGGTAATTACTCCCACTACCTGACAACCCACTCTGTTTATTCTGTGGGGAGGGAGGAATGGAGCATGATTTTCAATACAAACCAAAGAATTAGAAGGGTGGAGCTTTAAAAGACTAAGCTTAGAAGTAATCTTTTGTGGTTTGACTATTTTAACTGTCCCTCCTCCATCCCACATATTGCTCACAAGTTTGTCTAACACGGAAACCCGACCCAGGAAAATCAGGCCTCAGATGGAAAGTGAGAGGTGACATTCAGCTAGAAGGAAGCATGTTATTGCTAGTGAATCATATCCGGTGGAAGCTAAGGGAAACTTGTGTCATCTTTTGCCTTTCCTTTGTCACTATGTGGCATGAAGTTCACCTGGAAGTCAAAGATGAGACGCTAAAGCCCTTTGTGGGGGAAATGATTGGGCAAACACAGTGGTTTCTTCAATTGTGCCATGGGTCTTAATGAACGGAAAGAGACTAGTCTATGAAAACAGGCTTGTCTGTAGTTTGCTTGGGAAAAGGGTATGGGGAGGGAAGGTTATCACCAGGAAATCAAGTACACAGTCTTAGTTTCCCATCTACATTGACTGGCTATATAGCTGTAGTAAAATTAGTTCAAACACTTGCTTCTTCTGTGAACTGAGGAGACTTTTCTCAAGATTTCTCATGCTCGTTAGTTCAAAGACAACTACCAAATTATTCTTCATCTTCCATATAAGAATTGGCCATATTAGCCTACAGTCACACAACACACACGAGAGAGAGAGAGAGAGAGAGAGAGAGAGAGAGAGAGAGAGAGAGAACAGAGGGGAGAGAGACAGCATGGGGGTAATTTAGCATGAGCAAAGCAAACCTGCTTTCCCACCCCCTTGGCATATGTGTTAAACCAGTCCTTTGTGAAAAGTGTTTATAACTCCTGATGCTCTGAGTCATCCTAGCATAGGGCTTTCATTTCAGAAGCACCTGCCTGAGCCACAGCACATACTTGATGTGCATTTCTGAAAATGGGGCAGTTTTCAAAGTATTCTCAAGCACTTGTCCAAGGGAAAAAGCAAGAGGAAATGAGCAAGTCCTGCTGGTTAATATTTGAACATACACAATTATTAGGAAGACTTGCTGGGAATGTGGGTTGGGAGAATTCTTTTACCTCAGACAATGTGTTTCTAAGTCATGAGGATTTTCCTTCCTCCATATTTCCTGTGTACACTTGTATTTCAGTCCCCTGCTGCTTTCACCAAAGACCTCCACCAGTTCCATCACAACAGCTTCATAAGAGGTTTCTCCCTCCTTCGTTAGTTCAAAATTTGTTGCTATCAATGCCTTGTTTGGCTTTGCTTTTGCTTCTAAATCATCCATGACTTCTTACTTCTTACTATTTCATCTTGTCACACAGTCCTTCTCATCTTGTTTCAAGTCACAGACTACTTAATATCCACCTGATTTTTGCTTTTAATTGTTTTCTCTTTTGCTATATTCTTTAATAAGTTGTGAGTAATATCATCTCCACGAAATGTTCCTGTGAGAGTATCAACTGCTTTTGAGTCCATCTTCTAGTCATCTGAATTCTAGTTCATTTGGCTGTTTCTTTTCATGGAGACATTCTGTCTCTCACCTGCTAGAGACAGAAGCGTACTGTGCCCAGACTGGGAAAGTTGATAAATGACCCAGAATTGTTTATGTTCCTCGTCCTACAGGCAGATCTATTTAACATTCATTCAGGATGCTTTTAGTGAGAGCCAAGAACTGTGTTACTTGGGGTTCTCGTTAAAAGCAAAATTCCAAGGCCATACAAAGTGCTCCTCTTCCTTCATCTTATTGAACCACATCAGCCACATTACTGTTCCATGCACATATGGGGGCATGTTCCCTCCTTGTTTTGTGTTTTCTCTTCCTATTTCAAATAGTCTTTCTCTTAATCCCAACCTGCCGCATCCTTTACCTCATTCAGAGGTTTGCTTTAATCCTGCTTCCAGTGCCTGAACGTTTCTGAGAAGACACAGTTACAACCTCATACACCTACTGATCTGTTCTATCCTGTTTTATTTTTCTCTTATTCCATGTTTTGTCTTTTTATTTATTTTATGATTCTGCCACAAGAATGGTGTCTGTGCTCTTGGTTGCTGTACCCTTACACCTAGGAAACATGTAACTGATAGGAACTTCTGCTAATTGGGACTTACTGATTAAATAACTAGATACAATGCTACAGTCTTTCCTATTTTGTTTCTTTTGGACCACTGAGGATGCGGCAGGCTGCGTGCCCCATAGAAGTGAGCTAGAAGAGCAGCAGAGGCAAATCACTCATGCCAGGAGTGCTAGGGACAATGTGTTGGAGGAGTGAGAATACAAGCGAAGTGATCAAGACCATAATGGGGACACACAGTGAAACAGTCCACCTGGGCTAATGGGAGCTCACCAACTCCAGCAGGACTGGGAAAAAAAAAACAGCATAGGACCAACCTAGTTCCTCTAAATGTGGTTGATAGTTGCTTGACTGGGGCAGTCTGAGGGGCCACTGGAATTGGCACGAGGATTTATCCCTACTCTTTGGGCTGGCTTTGGGGGATTCTATTCTCATTAGATGGATACCTTTCTCAGCCTACATATAGTGGGGGGGGGGCTTGGACCTTCTCCAAAGCAATGAGCTTACCCTTTCTGAGAAATGGATGGGGGTAGGATTGTGGATAAGGGGAGGGAATGGGAGGAGGGGAGGGAGTAGGAACTTGGATTGGGTATGTATAATGAAAAAAATAGCTTGTTTTCCTTTTTAAAAAAATAAAAAGTAACAAAAGAAAAGAAATCATCAAAGATTGTCTGAAGACACAAGTGACTTGATTTTGTAATTCTGATTTGTGCACCTCTTATTTTTACCATTTGCATATTAGATCCTTGAAGACTGGGTCCACAGCCCATGTGCCATTTTGTTGCCACTACCTTCTGGCCTGCCATTTCTGTTACAGGCTCTGAAAGAAAGTAGTTGGGATAAAATGCTTGGTGGGTGAATGAAGAGGTGCTGAAGCAATATATAAGCCTGTAGGTCCTTCCCACAATAAGTGTTATAAATGCCAATAATGATTTGGCTGTTAGATAATTGTGTTTTCTTGTTATCCATTTGGCTGGCACTGTAGGAGGGATTTCAAGATCATTCACTTCTTTCTGTATGGTGTGATAAAAGCAGGCGTCTGCCCATGAGAAGCAGTTCTCCATAAAGCTATTCTGAGAAAAACAGGTCCAGTAAGCTGAGCTCACTCCCTTTACTGGAGATGTCTCCAAATTTATTACTGGAAGTGGTATTAAGAGGAGTGTTGATAAAACCTGGTTTTGGTTTGTTAGTGGTGATTTGGAAGCATGATGCCATCTAATACAATGAAACCTTGTTGTTCCAATCTGTCTAATGGGAGACTCAACTCATGCTTCATTTCAAGAGACTCCATACAGATGATGATTTTTCAGAGAAATCAACAAGGAAACCAAATTCTAGAAAGGAAATTGAATTAAGTCCCTCAGCTTCATCAAGATGGAAGCCTAAACTAAAACCTACACCTGTATTTTGTGTTTGTGTTACTTAAAGCTTGCATTTTAAAGTAAGCTCACATTTGTAACAAAGGAAGTTGGTGATGTAGGTCTATGTATTTTGTGTGTCAGTCTCATATAACATAAAATACAATCTTTTTTTCTAATGAAAGTTTCTAATTACATGATACTTGGAGCAAATTTCTCCCTACTGCTAAATATAGTATGCATCTCAGTCAAAGGGCAGAAGGCCACCATGTACTATAGGGTGCATGTATACAAGCACACACACACATGTAAACACACACACTCACACACACACCACATACATTTTAAAATCCCACAAGAAAAGGAAATCTGAATACCAACAGAGTTCAGAATGTCAAAGGACAAAGATCAAGGTCCTTAATTCTAACTTACCATTTGATGCTAACTGATCATTTTTTGCTTATTGGCAATTTTAAGGCTTAGTGTCCCTTCAAGTTTCTAGGTTTTATGCATGTGTACTAATAAAGCAATTTTAATGTAACTAATAAAGCAATTCCTTCAGAGTTGGGTAAAGACATGGTCCCTAACAAGGGGTTAGAATAAAGGCAATGAAAGTTCAGAAAAACAAACATAAATTCAAAGAAAGACTTGGTGGCCCTGTGATACACTTATCACTTTGTGTTTCCATCTATTCAGCAGGCATTAGATACTATCCTGAAACCTACATCAAGGGCTAGGAATTCAGAGTTGAACAAGACCAAAACAAAGCCTTGGCTCTATCTGTATGGTGCTTTGGACATGTGGTTCAGAAGTTACACAATTAGAAAAAAAGTTTGACTCATGTTTTATAGTGTCTACAAGGACTATGGGATTATGAGAAGTGACAGGATTGTGATTCAGGGTAGTATGCATGCTCAAAGGTCATGACTGAGTCCTCAGATTTCCAGTCTGGACACATCATTTTAAATGGCCCCAAATTGTGTTTGAGGTTATTTGTCTAGTCATGGTCAGAAGTGAGAATGTAAATTCCCCTAAAGCATGGATTGTTCTGATTCATTTCTGTCTCATCAAGAATGAGCTGGACTTGACACTGAATGGACACATAACACACACACATGCTTCACTTCTGGAAAATCCAAGTTAGAAATCACACAGGACAGGAGAAAATTAGTAGATGCTTGTTGGGGTTTTGTTTGTCTGCTTGTTTTATAACTTGGATACTTCACAAACCAGCGTGGGCTTCTTAGGCAATATAGTGTCAGTATTCTACAATGGTAAGTTATCGTGCATAAACACTGTGTATCTTATGATGTGATCACACGTGCTAGTTGTCATTGGCTAAATCAATTCACAGTCTGTCCAGGTCCAAAATCAAAGGCTGTAGATTTGAAATTTTAGCTATAAATGGAAGATGTGCAAAAACACATTAGAATCAATGACCATACTGTATGTTATATGTGCATTTTCTATTGTGTGATAAAACATCTTGACAAAAGCAACATAAGGAAAAATAGTTTATTTTGTTCACAATTCCAGGTTTCAGTCCATCATTGTACAGAAGTCCAGGGGAAAAAGAAGTTTAAGCAGCTAATCATTATCTTTCCAGTATCTTTCCAGGAGAGACGAGAGTGACAATGAATCATATATTATCATGCTCAGTTTGCTTACTTCACTCATGTAGTTCAGAATACACTGCACAGTGAATTGTGTCATCGACAATCAGTTGATGTTCCTACCACAGTTAACATAATTTTGATAATTTCCCAAACATATGACCATAGGCCAATCTGATCTAGAAAACCCCTCTCTAAAACTCTCTTTATAAATGAGACTAGTTTATGTCAATTTGACAATTAAACTAGCAATCAGGGCACATGTTTTAGATTGTTGATAGGAATTATGCTAGTTTAGTAAATGAGTGGTTGTGGATTCTCCTCCAATAACCTTGATTCACTAGCACTGAATAGTTGTCTAGGTTTCCAGTACTAGACATGGTTTCCTTCTTGTTGATTAGATATTCTGTTCAGTTATAGATCCCTTGATTACTGATAAATTATTAGTGTTCAAACATGAGCTGAACAAATATGGCAGCAATGAACATGCTAAATTGTATGGGGAAAAACATGAGAGGCCTTAACCCAACTAAAAGAACTACAGACACCCAAATAAAGCTGGAAACAGAATATCTGGTCTTCCTACCAATTGGGAAGCACCAATTGTTTGTCCAAGGGGGAAAAGCTCTGAAAACATACATATAAGTAGAGTTATACAGACTTAATAAGGTTATATTTCAGATTAGATATATAGATATAAATATATTCTGAAATTTAAATATATGTGAGGTTTTATATATTTAGGAATATTGATTGATTGATCTATTTAGCGAAGGTCAGAACTGAGAATATAAATTCCCTTAAATTATGGATTGTCCTGATTTATTTCTGTTTTATCAAGAATTAGCTGGCCTTGACACTTAGTGGACACATACATCCTTCACTGTTGGAAATGCAAAGCTACAAAGCACACAAAGCAGCAGAATATGCAGCTATATAGTAGCGGCAGAATACCAAGGCAAAGCACAACTAATCCCATAGTAGGGCGCATGTGTGTGACCCCTCACAAGCCTCTGTTGTCCTCATGACTGTGGCAGTAATAAATGATCCACACTAATCTCACAGATTGATTGGAACTAGACTGATATTTTGGATATAAAAATGCCTTGGAAATCAACAAACAGATGAGAAGTATTATCATCAATCAAAATCTAGGACAAACTATGCCTTCCTCACATGTTTTTCTTGCTGTTCTTACCCACAATGATTGCTTGAGTCTGTATTTTGCCAGAACTTGGAGGCTAAACCACATATCTTAATGCCTTCTGCTCTGTATAAATTTTCAGTTGTCATGTTCAACAGCTGTTAGACCTTAGAGTGAGAGTGCCCAAGATGCTGCAGGTCTGAGTAATCCCAAAAGAGGCCATCAAAAGAGTTATACTTCCCCTAACATGGCTGGCCAATAAAAATTATGGACAAATGAATAAAACAGTGTCCTTAGAATTAAGGTTTGAGAGGATTTTTTAAAACACTTTTGGATTCTTTATTAGAGGATATTATTAAATCATTAAGCAATATAGGGTGTTCACATTAAATATTTAGGTATAAACACATTGGATTCTGTGTCATTCATATGAATGGAAAGAGAATAAAAGCCTATTTAAATCCTTTATGTATAAATACAAGGAAAAGTATACAATTTTCAGATGAAACTGAGTTTTAAATGACTAAATTAATTAATAAAGAAATAAATTATTCATTTCTTTTCATTGCCAGAACAAGAAGGAGTAGGAATCTAGGAAAGCACCCTCATCTCTGATGCTCACAAATCCCCACAGTGAGTTACTTATGTAGACTCTGCATGATCAGGATAATCCGCATCGAATAAAGCTCTCAGTCCAGATCTCTGATCATCTACAATTCTCTAGATGTAAGTTCAGGGCTGTAGTTGGGTGGGAGTACCATCTCAACTGTGCCTTTTATTACACACACACTTGCTAAGGCATGGTGGGCATAAATAAAGCATGACCTTACAATGTAACCTAAACCTAGTCAAAGAGAGGTAAATGTGGCTTTAAAATAAATTGGCATATCATTTCATGTTCACTAGGATATTTTGGAAAGCAAAATCACCATTAATACGATTAAATGAAAGATGAAATATTTAAAATAAATGTTTACCATTTGACAGATTGTTTTTTATCACATTGATAGGCCTATATAATCATTCTATGTCATAGCCTAGTTACAAAATTAAAGTATTTTAAATGGTTTAAGTTTATACATATATAATCTGAAAGTTTATATATATTATATGAAAATGGTTGTATATATTATCTTAAAAAGAGGCAATAATTTTTATCAATAACTTGAATTTAGCTATTAAAATGGCTTTCCCAGCCATAAGTGCTTTGTGTCATTTGTTGTAGTTGTTGCTGTTCTCAACATGGTGGTATTGGTTTTCATTAGCTTGTTCTCCACCTTTCTTAAAATTCTATAGTATCATCCAGGAATTAAAAACCATTAACACCTTCAGCTGCCTCTATATGGCAGACTGTAATGTGAGAAAATGTTTGCTGTACGTGTTTCAGTACCTATGAAGGTCAGAGTGAACTCATTCCAAGTACACCAAACATCAACCTTATTTTTTTACACATTAAATTCTTAAAATATTTGGATCCAAATGTATTTTGTAACTACTATCATCCTTCAATTAAACCAGGTGGCTTTTCCAACACTATTTTTATATAACACAAGGTCATCAAATAAATTTCTTTATTTATGTTGCTAAATTAAGATACTACTAAATTATACTTCTCCATTTTATTTGAGTCAAGTACAGATTATAAATTTATCCTGTATATAAGAGGAATATTGTTACTGTTACCTCATGTCTAGATGCCTTAGAATGACATAAAACATAATTCTCTTTAGCACTTCCATTTAGACATCTTCACTCAACTGTTTTCTCAACGTTTCCTTCAAATATAATTTGTATTCATTACTTTTCTCCTCTTGTGATAAGATGCCTACCCCAACAGCTTAAGAGGGAGGAATGTATTTCAGTTCATGGCGTCATCAGGTTACAGTCCATCATGATGGGAAAGGCTAAGTGACAGAAGGACATGACTTCTTCAGGTGGTGGCAACCCAGAGAGCACAGAACAGCATCAAAGGTAAGTACAGCATTCAAAGCCCACTCTTGCTATTTGGGTCACCTACCAAAGTTCTAAAAAGTGCCACCAGCTGGAGACTAAATGCTCAAGCAAGTGAGCAGACAAATAACACTGCACATTTGAACTGATGCTATAAAATCCAATCCAGTTCATAAGTTCTATTTACTTACAAAATCCTAAAGATTCTTTTCCTGATATAGGAGGACTAACTGACAAACTAAATTTATTGTCAAATAATTATATAATGCAGTTACAAACTGACATCAAATCACTGTAGCAAAGGCATTTATAACACTCTGTGGAAAGACTGTCAGACATTTATTTCCTAATCACACTTAGTGCATAGCTATTTGCAACTGACCCACGGGCCATTCTCTCCTCTTCTGGGCTGTGACATTTCTGTGGAATGTTTGTATGGTACACCATTTAGACAATGAAGGTGACATGGTTTCATTTTTGTTACAGTACCTCAAGACACAGAAGAGAATAGGCATTTCTTAACCATTCTTGTCAATGAATTGACTCCCAAGGTAATGCCTTGGTTATTTTAGATACAGAGAGGGTGAAGAGGATAATTACCATTCAGTTTGACTTCTAAAATAAAGAATATGGCAGGTGCATGTATTTTGTACTCACCATGAGGTCACAGTGAAATCTATCAGGCAATTGTGGGCCTTCCACCCTGTTGCAGCTAATTTAAACACAACTATTGAAAACTTTAGGTAGACAGTAGATTGGATGGAACAGAAAAACAATTTGTCCAAAGCAAAATGAGCTATGCGGTCATGTAACTTTCAGATGTTTCCTTCTTGTCAATCATAGCCAAATATATACATGATTTCTGATTCAAAGAGTCTTCTTGAAATCATTTTACTTGATCAGCTTTCCATAGGTAAAGGGAAAATTTATATTAGTACAAGTATCAGGAACTATAAAATTGTTGCATGTAAATCCAAACCACCATTTGTGCATATTTTATACGCATGAAGATGTTTTCAGATGAGAAGAGGAACTTCCCTTAATTCATTGTACAAGCACATAGCCGAGGCATCCAAGAATGCAGATCTTTGGCTTCTTCCAGTGTTGATGTGCTTTTTGTTGTGTTTGGGTGGTGTTGCTTTCAATGATGTTTAAAACCCTTCAATGGATGACCCACTGTCTTGAGGCTAAGATTCAAGATTGTCATCTTATTACTCACTGCCCAGCATGATCTAATGCACACCTATTACAGCACCTTAATCATTCTTGGGCTTCTAATTCATGTGGCCTGATTCATCTGTTCTTTATGGATTAAAGATATTTAACAGAATTACTCTATACCCATATGGCTTTACATATGTTGTTTTCTCTTCCTAAAACATCTTAGTCATGCCTTTTACTCATTCAACAAATATAATTTGGCTATCTGTGAAGTTTCAGAGTCTGATCACATCATATTAAGTGACCTCTGCACCCTCAAGTCTAGAACGGGACTCAAAATATAGTGATTTAATGATTTGAGATTTGCAATGAGAGAACGAGGAACTTTTGCCTATCTGAAGAATAATCCTGGACCGCAGGGAACAACACCTTTTCCAGGGAAAGGGTCTACATGAGCAAACAGCACAGAGGAGATCGTAGGGTGTCTTCCCTTCTCCTTTTACTCTCTGCCACTACCGCTTTTGTCTTAAGCACAGGAGCACAAACAAGAGAAGACAAAAGGGATCCTGACTTTATACCATTTGATTGGGTCCACATTCCTGACAACCATCTCAATAAGATACAAAGATGTTTCAACAGAAAATTTCAAGGTAGACACAGCACAGCCATAACTGTCGAGATTAATGGTGGAAATCTCACCTATTTTCAAAAATAAATCCTTTTGGAAGATTTCCTTCATAACCAAGGAAGTTGATCCCACCTGCTCACCTTTTTGTTTACTATAGTTTTGGATTCGGTTTGTTTTGAGAAGGAACTTGCTAAGTAGGCTGGTGTACCTACTACTCACTGACAGTCTGAGCAGACCTAAAAACTCACAACACTCCTCTGCCTCACCCTCCTTAGTGCCAGGATGACCAGCATACACAACCATGGTTTGCCTTTGTATCTGTGTGATTTATAGCATTTATATTCACCTTCTGTTAGTGTGGGTTTATCTCTGTCCTGGACATATAGTCATTTGTGACAACTGCTGATATTCCTATATCCTACAACATACTATTACACATTTGAAACAAAATATGGGGGCTGGTTCATTTTGGCAGCAGTGAGTAACTTTTTTAGTGTCTGCTGATTTAATACCAAATTTTAATTAGTTATTTGTGTGTTTTAGCTTCACAGCTTTCATGTAATTGATTACAAATACAGAGTTCTTTCTTCTATGTGGATACCACTGATTAGCACTTTCTCATCAGCTTTTAGCTACACCAGTGAAAAAATACCTGTTTTACTAAGTATTTTTCCTCAAATTTTCTGGAATAGCAGCCTTTTCCCAGGATATAACACACACACACACACCACACACACACACACACACACACACACATTACCACCACCACCACCATTTCTCAGAGGCACATGAGTCTAGGACCTCCTTATGTAGGTATCCATGTCTCTAGTTCATATTATATACCTTGATTTTTTAATCCTTCCTTTGCATTTGATTCTTAATAACTATATGCAGATTTGTTTACCTACTGGTGTAGGAGGCCCTTCTGTATTTGTGTTGCTTTCATTGGTTATGAAAGAAACTGCCTTGGCCTAGTTGATAGGGCTGAACTTAGATAGGCAGGAAGACAGAACAGAATTCTTGGAGGAAGAAGGCAGAGACAGGCAGATGCCATGGTTCTCCTGCCCAACACAGATACTGGTTAGACTCATGCCGGTAAGCCACAGTCAAGTGGCGATAAACATTAATGGAGATGGGTTAAACTAATATGTGAGAGTTAGCCAATAAGAGACTAGAACTAATGGGACATGCAGTAATTTAATTAATATAATTTCTGTGTGGTTATTTCTGGGCTATGCTAGCTGGGCAGTGTGACACAGCCAGCTCAGCTCATATTACAACCTTCTTTCATGTCATCTGTCCCACCAACTCTAGGCTCCCTAGTGGAATGCAGGGTTTTATTAATTGCTATTAGATGCTTGGTGCTTACCATTGCATTGGACATCCATTTGGTATTCCACATATACTGATAGAATATATGAATTCCCATGTGTTTTATAAAACTCACGACTTCTTTGAAGCCCTTTTACAATCATTCAAGTCTTAGATTGGGAGAGGCCTTTCGTATGCTGCCCACAAAAACTCTGAGTCATAAATAAGGAATTAACACTTTGTGGTAAAACTCTGGGAACTCTCTGCTAATATTCTGAGTGTTATTCATTATCCACCCCAGGTCAGACCCCTGTGCCACATCCAGTTTGCTTTCAGTGTGGGAGCAAAGTTAACAGGCATCCTTCGGATGACTTTGAGCAAGGACTTCTCAGGAGACACTCAGAGGGAATCTCATATGCCCACTTGGGCAAGCCACCTTCCATCAGCAGCAGGCATGAAGTGCGGGCTCTGAAAGGGGAAACCTGCCCTTTGTCAAAGCTGAAAGCACTGCGCTGGGTATTTAAAGCAAGCCCTCTTTAAAAAATTAATGACCTGAAAGAGGAGAGAGAAGCTGCCAATGTAATGTGGAAAGAGGAGCTGGAATACCACAGCCCTGGTCCCTCTCCAGTCGATGTCATCATCAGTGTAGATAATTCATGTCCTAACATAGTTGAAAGGACTAGAGCACAATTTCAGTATAAGTCAAATAAGTTTATGGTCACAGAACTTAGAGGAAAGATTTTTTATTATATTTATTTCTCTGCTGTGTGTGCTTCTTTCTGTCTGTCTGTGATTACCACAGGACACTTGTTGAGGTCAAATGACACCTACGAGAGTTAGTTCTTTCTCTCCACTGTTGGGGCCCCAGGAATTAAACATGAGTTATCTAACTTGGAGGCTCTGACCTCCTTCTAACCACTGAGAATCTTTCTATATTACATTAATGCACAAACTAGAGTTATCTGAAAGAAGAGACCCTTAATGAGAAAACACCTTCATAAGATCTGCCTGTATAGAATTTCCTTAACTAATGATTGATTGGAGAGAGCCAAGCACACTGTGAGTATTCCTGGGTTTTGTAAGAAAGCAGGCTGAACAAGACAGGGGAAGTCAGCCAGGAAGCAGCATCCCTCCATGGCATCTATACCAGCTCCTGCCTCCAGGATCCTGCCTTGTTTGAGTTCCTGCCTTGACTTCCTGGAACCATAAGCTGAAATAAACTCTTTCCTTCCCAAGTTGTCTTGGTCATGGTATTTCAATGCAGCAATAGTAACCCTAAGACACTGGCTCAAGGGCTTTTTTAAAAAAACCAATTAAATTTGTTTGGAGCTAAGTTTGCATGTATATGTAATGCATACTGATCATTTCACCTTTTCTACTCCTGGATCACCCTTGTGCACCCACCCCCTAATTCATAAATCTCTCTCTCAATTTCACGTGTATTCATTTTGTTGTGTGAGTCACTGAGTTCATCCAGGGTTGTGTGTTCATGGTTTTGAAGCTCTCTGTTGGAGCCTGGTGGCATCCATGAAAATTACACAAGTGATAGCTCCTCCCCACCCACAATCTATAGCCAATAGTTCAACAGTAAAGGGCAGGGCCTTTAGACCCCTGCCTCCTTCTGTTATAACTAATTGTTGGCAGGTGGTCCTGTCTACATTTTTTTTCCTATGGCCCAGTCCAGTTAAATACAACTGCGGCTTACTGACTGCAATTGTTATATGGGGTTTAGGGGACAGCAGTTTCCAGCTGCTCACCCCATCTTCTGTTTCTTATTTACCTGCTGCTTCTTTCCCAATGTTGTCTAAGCCTTAGAGGTGGGCAATGTCTCACCTAGGGCTGGAGTCAGAATTATCACATATTCCCAGTATCTTGTGCAATCATTTGTCTCTGAATTTACCATTGTTTCCTGAAAATTTCCTGCAAAGAGATTCTTCTCTGAGCATAGCTGAGAATGCCTTTTGTCTACAGGCATATGCATAGATATTTAGAAAAAAGCTTGGCATTATGTTAATTTATTTAAATAACCATAATAAGTTCTACACATAGGCCTTTCTCACCTCCCCAGGACTAGGTTGTTGGTAGTTTTTTGCTTGTTTGCTTTTGTTTTCTTTCCCATTCATGGGTCTTCCCGAAACCTGTGGAATGGCCATGAAATCCACTCAGAGGGAAGCTGGATATGTCAACAACAATTAAATCACTGTTGGACAGGTGGATACATTATGCCTGGCAGCTCGGCCTCTACTCAATATGATTAACAGCTGGAAAATCAAATGATGGCTTTTCTCTCACAACAGCCTACACAGTCTCCCTGCTTAGCCTATTCACCATTCTTTATGGTTGATGTCCCAGGGAGGCTTGTACTTTTCTGAGGGGAGATGGAGGAGGGTGGAGGAGAGCCTGGGGGAAGAGAGGGAGATGAAACTGTTGTTGGGATGTAATATATGCAAGTAGAATAAAAATGTAAGGTTACTAAAAGAAGGAGTGAATGGAGGTACCATGTTATTAAAATTAGTGGGATGGCACTGTTAATCCCAAAGCACTCATGTCTTAATTAGGGTTTCTATTGCTGTAATAAAACATCATCCCCAATAGCCACTGGGAGATGAAATGATTTATTTCAATTTATAGCTTGCAGTTCATCACCCAGAGAAGT
Organism: Bramus lutescens; assembly: GCA_001685075.1. Taxonomy (NCBI): domain Eukaryota; kingdom Metazoa; phylum Chordata; class Mammalia; order Rodentia; family Cricetidae; genus Bramus; species Bramus lutescens. The sequence continues at coordinate 27,572 of LOEQ01007948.1, forward strand.
CAGGGAAGGAACTCAAAGTAGAAACCTGGAGGTAGAAATTGATACAAAGGCCACGGAGGAGTGCTGCTTACTGGCTTGCTCACCATAGCTTACATGACTTTCTTTCTTACATACCACAAGGATTTCTTACACAGGGATAGCATCACACACAACAGCAGGAGCCCTTCCATACTAAATCATTAAGAAAATTTCCTGTATGTTTGCTCATAGGCTAATATGGTGGGGCATTTTCTCAACTGATGTTCTCACTTCATAAATGATACTTGCTTGTGTCAAGTTGGCATAAAACTAGCCAGCACAGCACAACAACCTTCTCTGGCTTATTTCAAGTATGCTCTAAGGCTTTATTAGCCCCCAAATAGCAAATGACATGTGTATAAGTCTATGAATCAGTTATCTTAACTGAATGCTATCAAATGCTGTGGCCCAAAACAGTAAATGCCATTATTTTCTAGCATATCTTTGCCTCAGCTATCGCCACCCACTCATCTCCTGTTATCCTACAGAATCCTTCTAATGTTTCTATTTTTCTTATTAACATATGTACTATACTTTGAAACATTCTCTATAGCCAGTTTCATTGGGGAAAGCCCACAAGGTCTCAAATCTACACACACATACATACACACGCACACACCAAAAACAAACAAAACCCTATAGGGAGCTAAATAAAGCAGGAAAAATAGGAAAGGTTGTTCCCTTCAGGAAATAAAACACCAATGTATTGTCCAGTGTCTATTGATCAGCCCTTAAAACATACATACAAATAACATTACATGGATTCAACAGGTTGTATTCAGGAATCTATAAACAAAAACATATATTCATGCAATAACAATTAATGATAAAGAAGGCCATGACTCTGAGAGAGACTGATAAGGACCACATGGGAAGATTTGGAGGGACAAGAAGAATTGGGGAAATAATGTAATTAAATTACAATCTCAGAACTAAGCAACAACAACAACAAAACTATTAAGTGATTTTTTTCTTGCCTAGACACCAAACCCATTGCCATTACTTGTTGAAGAAAGGTCCTGAATAGACTAAAAAGTGTTAGATGTAACCACAATGACATGCCTTTCCTGTCTTTCCTTATAGACATCTGAGTTTACTATTTTCTTCAGCCACACTCTTTTGATTTTCCAGAACAAAACAGTACCCTTTCTGTCTCTGAGCTCTCACACTTACCATTCCTTCCATGTGAAATTCCCATATCTTTATTCAAAAGTGGTTAATTCTACTTCAAATTTAGTTCTCAATTTAAGAGTTACCATACCAGTGAAGTCGTCTCTGAACCCATGCTCTCATTAGGTATTTGTCTGCACAAAGATGCAAACACACGTAGACATCCTATTATAAAACTCCTGAACCTCACTTGCACATAGTAGACCATTTCCCAGTTATTACTAAGTAATAACTTGAGTTATAGCTAACAGGTTAATCAGATGTGGGGGCGAGCTGCATTGGAAGTAGTGATATTCTTGTGGGCATTGCATACTCCTAGAGACTTGGATAAAAGGCATGCTCAGAACATAGTTACTATATGAATGAAATAAAATTAATCCAGCTTAAATGAGTCTGGGAAATCAAAGAAATGAGTTCAGTACTGGGGAAATTCAGTACAGCACCTGTAATACCCATAATGTGATAATACCATTGAGGACAATGTCAATGATGAGCCCGTACTATGTATTAGGCATTGAGAAGAGATGTTTCTATTCTCCACTCAAAAACAAAAACAAAAAATAAATAGGGAAATTGAGTATCAGAATGGTTACATTTTGTGTTTTTCTCACAGCGAGGAAATGCCAGGACTTGAATTTCAAATAACACACACCAATTCCAGAAGATTTTTGTTTTACAGTCGACCAGAGTGTCTCTGGGATGAAGTCAACAGCATGAGCAGTAATATCCCCAAAGAACGACTGAGATGCCAGGAAGAGCCCTTGAGGAGGAGAAATTTTCAGAAGAGGACTAATGACCTCTAACCAATATTCTCCCACCTGATGGAGCGCACTGATGTTGTTTAACTTTCCTTACATCGGGGATAAGGTGGAAGGGGATATGATCAAAATATATTTTATACATTTTTTAAATAAAACATTTTAAAAAGTAGCTTACAAAGTAAAAGGTTTCCTTATGGCATTTTCATATTTTTTATTTCCTCTCTCTTCTGTCTGTCACTCCTCCCATTTTCAGGTCTCCCCTTTCCCTCTGGAGCTTCCCCTCGTGTTCCCTCTTCCAATTCCGCTTGTGTTCTATCCTCTCCACCTCTTTTCTTAGAGTTTCTTTCTCCAAGTCTCATGGGCTACAGTTGTCTTGTCTTTCTTTTAACTACTTATTTAAAATTTAGTAGTTAAAATCTGCATAAAAGAGAGAATATGTTGTATTTTTTCTGAATCTAAGTTGCCATGATTATATAATTTTTTTTCAGTTCCACCCATTTTCCTTCATATTTCATAGCTTAATTTTTTTCATGGCTGAATAATTTCCATTATGTATACAAGCTGTATTTCCACTCATCAGTAGGTGGACATCTAAGCTAAATTCATTTCCTCTCCATTGTGTGTAGAGCATATATGAGTAACTATCTCTGCAATACGATAGGGAGCCCTTTAGGCTTATATATATATACATATACATATACATATACATATACACACACACACACACACACACANTATGGTTGTCCAAGTTGTAGCTCTTTGAGAAACTCCTACATTGGCTTCCATGATGGCTCTATGGGCTTCATTCTTACTGTGAGTGGATAACACTTTTTATTTTCCCATGCCCTCGCCATTTTGCAAGTTATTTATTTATTCATTTATATTTTTAGTAATAGTCATTCTGACTGGGTTGAGATGGAATCTCAACATTGTTTTAATTTGCCTTTCTCTTACGGCTGTGAGTGGCAAACACTTAACTAAATATTTCCTTGACAGTAAAAACTGAGTTATGATAGTGCACCGATGATTAGAAATGCTATAGCACAGGGTGTAAGTTGTAAGAAAAACACAGTTGTCTTTTCAGGCTCTTGTCCAACAATTAGCAGAGAAAATTTGAAAAGACGGAAAACTTTGATGGAATTTTGTTCCATTCCCAACAGTTTCCCTGAGCTCCCTTGCTCAGCCTTGGTAATGCTTTTCTGTAGAACTAAAGCCTGTAAGAAATAAAGTGTTTTATGTTGCTTGTTTTCCTTGTTAGCTATCTGAAAAAGAACTTGACGTGTGTATGTTCTCACTTGTCACTAAAAATCAAACAGAGTTCCGTGAGCACATTTAATGAATGAAGTTTACGACAGCACTCTTCTAGAGAAAGGATTTGCTTAGCAAATAAATAGCATTGATATCACTGGAAAGAATGTTTAAACACCGTAAGAGAACAAGCTATTCTCAAGCACTTTCCATCCCAACCACTGATAAACTTGTTACAAATCACTCCTTTTTATTTACTCAGAGACTTCCCTAGAGACCTACTTGGCAAGTACAGTTTGAATTAATACATTTTCTTTAAAAGATAATCTGCATTTGTTTCTGAATGTTGAGTAACTCAGGGCATTATGGATTTATGTAATAGATCTACATTAGTCAAAATTAGGAAGACTCTGAGTGTTTACATAACATTTTCCATTTGGAAGTTTAACAAAGCCAACAAAATCAGAAGGCTCCTTTCCTTCGACTCTCTTTTCTGCTAAGTGGCCCCACTCACTGTAGATAAACGCTTGGCTCCACATGGAAACATGGCCAGGGAAAAAAGAATAAAACAATGAAAAGAAACACACTGCACATTGGGTCATACATATCTACATTTCTAAATAACTGAGACTAACTGTGGTCCTTCTGAAAGGATCAGGACACAGCGATGCATGAAGGCATGATGCTGTTCAACATCCTTGGCTTTGTCAGCACCGGAAACACGGAGAGGGAATAAAAAGCACAACTCCATACTGCTAAGATGGAGTTTCTCTCTCAATATGTGGAGAAACAATATGTAGATATGGATATAAATATTGATTAATAAAGATATTAGCTCTGGGGCATTAGACAATGTCTTAAGGACATGTTTGATTTTCAGAACACAGGACAAATATCACTATCATCTGGAGGTAGAGAACAGCAATATTGTAATATTGTTCAACCTATCGTAGCCAGCTTGCCTCTAAATCAAAGGATTATCCAGCCTAAACTGTTGTTAGTGATTATGTTGAGAAATGGTTGCAGATGTTATATCAAATCACCAGAATAAGTGGTCCTTAGGTAAAGTCCTCTTGTGGTCCTACATTTCTGAACCATTGGATCCCAGCATATAGCTTTGCATGTTTAAGCAGTAATTACATGTTTGGTTGCTGTATGACTAAGTAGAAAATAATTGAAGCATAAAAACAGGCCTATTTATCAGTGTTCATTATTTAAAAATGTAGTTGTGGGTGCCAGAGGTATTTTTCTATAAAGGTTAATTTTAAAACCACTAATAAACTGTCTCCATGAGAACCATAATAACCTTTAATTGAGATATCACTTTTATGTGGCACTCTCTGTAACATTCCACCTCATGTAGAAAAGCACCAGGTACAGAGGACATCCTGTCGTCCCTCTGAAAATATTAAAATTTATCCAATAAACTTTATTAAAAAATATTAGTCACCTTTTACAAAGAAAGTCTTTTGGATCGTGATCTAAATAGTAATCTTTATCTTTTAAGAAAAAAACTCAAGGAATAATCTCAAAATAGAGAAAAGAAAGTACTAGGAAATTGACTTAGTCCATAAAATGCTTGCCCTGCAAATAGGAGGACCTCAGTTTGATCTCAAGAACCTACATAAAAAGGCAGGCATGGTGCCATATGCCTATAATAGATAATTTACATAAATCTTCGGAGCTTGTTCGTGAGGCAGCCTCACTTAACTCATGAGCGTCAGGCCAGAAGAAGATACTGTATCAAAGGAAATGGATGCCCTTCCTGAGGATAACCGCCATCCTCCTCTGTACTCCACATGCTGGTGTGCACAAACTCCAGCTCACTTGAACATACACACGTGTGCATCAAGTGGTAGAAATGAATATTATTCTCCCTGCTAGCTTTGGGGTTTCCGGGACTTTTGCTTATTGTGCATGGTTTTAATTTTGGTTTATGAAATGCTAAACTTCCTTAGGAACACACTGTGTACACAGAAACAGTGTGGAGTGTGAATCTGAGTTTGAGAGCTAGAATCTCACAGTCTGCTGGGGACATACCTATAGCTTTCAAAACAAAGCTGTTCATTTCACTGTTGATAAAAAAGGTCATGGATACAAAAACCCTCAGCAATACAGTAGTCATATTTTGTGTCTTCTCACTTCAGAAAATTTAAAATAGTGATTGATTTTATATATATGGTGCTCTCAAATGTGGAAGGCCATGTTACTAACCTTCTGATAACCTTGCCCTGCTGTTTTATGATGGTTTCAGGGCAACTCCTTTTCCTCCAGCCTGCTGCTCTCTCCAGGGTCTGGTAACCACCGTTCTACTCTGTATTTCTGTGAAGTCAAATATTTTATGTTGTGGGCTTGATCATGTGGTATTTGTTTGTATGCCCAGCTTATTTAATAGTGGCATTTCAACTCTACAGTTCCATCCATGTTGTTACAAATTAAAGGTTTTCATCCCCTCCATGCCCAAATAAAATTCCATTCTGCCTCTGTACCATATTCTTTTTTCTTTCTCAGATTGATGGGGGACTGAAGTTGTTTTTATTTATTGGATACTATGAATATTTCTACAGTAATATAGGAATACAGATGTGTCATTGACATCATGACTTTGTTTTTTTCTGAATGCAACCCAGTGCACAGATGATTTCTGGATCATATGGCAGTCCTGTTTATATACATACATATATATATGTATATATATATAATGTGTGTATATATACACACATTACTTCCTTCATATTATCTTCTCCACTGGGAATTCTAGTTTACAAATCCACCAACAGAGTATGAAAGTTCCCTTTTCTCACATTCTTATCAAGAATTGTTATTAATTGTACTACTTCATAAAACTACCAAAACCATTATGGCAAATCAGGATCTGGAAGTCAGTGACATAACTTGGCTCTTTTAAAAGTGCCTCTTTACCTATATTGAACTCGTTTCTAATTCTACTCTACTTAATTCTGAGCACAGTCAACCAGCAGAGGGAAATCCTAATTAATTCAGCTACAGATTGGCATGGATGCCAACTTCATTGAATTCATACCTGTTGAGGTGGTGGGAGGAAAAACATAAAAAGGCTGTTGAGTTATCAATTGCTGTGGGAGCTACCTTTGCTCCTTTAGCCAATAGATACCAGCCCACTGAGGTGTGGTATATTTCACTTTAAAAATAAGCTGCAGCAGCCCTCTTTCCGTATATGTCTATATAGATAATGCTTAAGTTTCCCATAAGAAACAATAAATTTTCCTGCAGTAATCTTTGGAGTTTCCAGAAAGAAGATGGGTCCCCACAACATCAACTCCACATGGTTGATATGACGTCATGATACTGATAGCGCTACTACAAGTCCTGTTTCCGGTATCAGCTGCACAGACGGTTCCAACTTGGTTAGCTGAAATGGTAAACATCTTATAGAACATTCTGGACAGACATCTACAAAATACTCAAAGACTATTTGCAATTTTAAAAGACATTGATCTTGAAATTTA
>LOEQ01007949.1:0-11840 GCA_001685075.1 Bramus lutescens
GAGAGAGAGAGAGAGAGAGAGAGAGAGAGAGAGAGAGAATTCTGGGAACTGAACCTAGGACCTCATGTCATAGGCAAACACTGCCACTGAGTTTTAACCCATAAATGAAAGTTTTAATTGTTAAGCTTTTTTATGTACCTTTTTTTGGTGTTTGTGTATTTATCTGTGTGCATATCACAAGTATGGAGTTCTTGTGGGACTCAATTCCTACCTTTTGCCATGTGGGCCCCAAGGATCAAACTTATGTTGTTAGACTTGGTGACCACTGCTTTACCTGTAGAACCATCTCACCAAACCAAAGTTAAGCTTTTGGACTTAAAAAAAAATTGTTTCTTTAAATGTTTGTTTTGTTTTAATAAATGTGTTCATCTGCATTCTGTCACTGTGAGAAATGTTGTATGCTACCCAGTTTTATAAGGAGAAGAGATTCACTTGGACTCACAGTTTCAGAGATTCCAGTCCATGTTCAACTTATGACTTGGGTCTGTTGGCAATAGCACATCAAAATAGGCATGTTTGGCAGAGCCAAATTTCTCACTAGATAGTTAGGACCAAAAAGAAGAGACCAGTGTCCGTAATCTAAAGACCTCTCAATAAGTCCCGCCTTAAAGTTAAATCTTAAAGTTTCTGACAACTCTCAGAGTCCCAAAGGACCAAGCCTCTAATGCATGGACCTTTGGGGACACATAAGTTCTTTTATGATAGTATATGAACATTAGTTTTGGATATGTCTGTTTTAAACTACTTTTCATTTGATTTCAACATCTTTAGTCTTATTGATAGTGCTCTTAGCTTTTTATAGTTACTAAGGTGTGATTGAGGTGTGATTTCTCCTTATCTTTTTTTAAAGATTTTCAGAGAAGATGCATACAACAAAGAGTGAAGTGGTAGTCATTGTACTGCTTTATGTAGCAGTCATTGGATAGTTCTCTAGACTCTCATCACTAAGGTAGCACATAACTAACAAGAGCTAACAGAGTACATGACCTAATCCAAGAGTTTGGGGCTTTGGCGATGAATCAGTTGGTAAAGTGCTTGAGGACATAAATCCGGTAATCTAGATTTATGGGGGGGCACTGTTTGTTTAAAAGAACAAAAACAAAAGAGGACTGATGGCATGTACTTGTAATCCTAAATCTCTATAGAGGTGGTGCAGGTAGAGCCTGGGGCTTGCTGATTAGCCAGCTTATTCTACTTGGTGAATTTCAGGTCTGTGAAAGAGAGAGGCCAGCACCTGAGGAAGAACATTTAAAAGTTTGTCCTCTGACAACCATGTTCACATGTACACACACCCCACAAGCTAAACCAGTTATCTTTCAGTTACTGATTCTCATTATATACACGAGTTTAAACATTAGTGAAATTTAGGCTGTTCATTTTGTGTTCTGCCAATTCCAAAGTTCTTGTGTTTATAAACTCAGATACATGAGAGAACAGAATTATAGTTGTTTCCCTCAGCTGTGTAGATGGGATTTTGTTTGATACTGAACATTGAACCCAAAACCTCATAGTATACCACCAACAAATGCATGCTTTTTTTAATATTGAGAGAATTTTAAAAAATACAAAGGTATAGGTACTAGGAGATAAATAGGCTTTAGAGATAATAAAAGACAAATTATTGTTTTTTATCTGTGTATGGTGAGAGTATAACATTGCTTAAAATTAACAGTGAGTGCCTGAGAAGATTAACCAGTTGATAAAGTGCCTACTGCATAAGCACAGGGACCTGAGTTTGGATTCCTAGAGCACACAGGAAATCTGGACATGATGGCGCCTGTCCGTAACCCTAGCACTTGGTAGGTGCAGGCACAAAGATCCCTGGAGCTCATTGGCCATCCAGCTAATCAGAGTGATGAGCTTAAAGTTTAGTTTGAGTTGCTGTCTCCAAAACTTAGGTGGGGAGCAACTAAGGAGGGCATGTAATATCATCTTCTGCCTTCCACATATTGTTAACTCACTCATATAAAAACATACCCAAACACATACAGAGAAGACTAGTGGAAAGGATTTTGATGAGTTTGTGTCATCGCCAAAGAAAAAGTTTCATGGGACACTAAATTGAAACAAAAAATACCTACTTTCTTTTGTGGTGATGATGCCTTTCAAAGAAATTAATTTCTAATTATATGCCAGTAAAGAAAAGCATATTGAATCTGAAGGTGGAGTGTTTTGTCTACAATTGGGATAAGTGGAAAAAGAAATTGTCATATTTGAGACACCAAAAGGGACTTTAAATCTGTTAGGTATGAACTTATTTGGATAATTGTTTCTTGAGACAAAAACATATGTTCTAAAAATGTGTTTATAGGGAGATTGGTGGACGGCTTCTCATGGTGGAAACCCGACTTCCAAATGACCTGGTTGAATTTGAAGGAGACTTTTCCTTGGAAGGACTTCGCCTGTGGAAAACAGCGTTCTCAGCAATGACTCAGAGTCCCAGACCAGGCTCCCCTCTTCGTAATGGCCAAGCAGTTGTCAATAAAGGGTCAAGTAATAGCCATAAGACGGTAGAAGATAAAAAAATTGTAATTATGCCTTGCAAATATGCCCCAAGTCGACAACTGGTCCAAGCATGGCTTCAAGCCAAAGAAGAATATGAACGTTCAAAGAAACTCTCTAAAACTGAGTTAACTGGAGTGATAAAATCTGCTGAAAACATCAGTCCTTTAGTTAATCCAGCTGACACACCTGCAGTGTCTTCACAGATGGATGCATGCCCACATACACTTTCTACTACAGCGCACGCCAAGGAAGAAGTTACTAAGGCTCACATTGCCTTACAAGCAACAACTACAGGATGTGATCAGATTGTAAGTGTCAGTCAGACACTGCCACCACTCACCTCTGCAGCTGTTTCTGAGGAAGATGAAGATGATGATAATTGTTATGTTAGTTGCAGCTCCCCTGATTCTCTAGGTATTCCACCTTGGCAACAAGCAACATCCCCAGATTTCAAAGCATTAAATGGAGATGTTAGACACTCATCACCGATGGAGGAACTATGTTCCCTAGCTGCTGAGAACTTCTTAAAGCCAACAAAAGATAGTACCCCAAAAAGCCCCTGCAGTGAGCCTCAGGAGCCTCAAATGATCTCTCCAATTAATGCTAGAGCAAGAACTGGGAAATTTGATCCACTTTGCCTTCATAGTACACCAGTTATGCAGAGAACATTTCTAGAAAAGCTTCCTGAAGTAACTGGCCTTAGCCCTTTATCAATTGGTAAGTGTATAAATAGTGGAAAGGCTACATATGCTTTTTCAAAGATAGAGATGAAACATTAGACTATATGATAAAAATTATAGTCTTGTAATTGAAATTGTAGCTCAGGAAATGGAAGGTGATTTTTGACTCATCATGCTTTAGGGAATCAACAGATGGAAATGTTTTCTTCTTTCTACTGTGAACTACATTGTATCTGTCTACCTTCTGGGTGAAATAGACTAACCACTGAGAAGCCTTACCTGCTTCTGAACTGGATTTTTGCCATTGGCTTTTTTACACATGCCCAAGTCACCACCTTTTTGATTTTTGATTTTCCCATTTCTGATTCTCAAACCCAAGGTTTGTACATACATTCCACTGCAGAAGTATATCCCCAGCCTCTTTCCCACCTTTTAATATAGAAGCAGCCAAAATTTCCCTTGACCTTATATCTCAGGCCAAATTTTTCTTTCTCCTTTAAAGCCAGCTTGCTTTTTACAAGATTTCTCTTAACAGCTCTGCTTATTTACTTTGTATTCGTTTCTCAGCCTACCCTAATCTGAACTCTGTCATTCCACTGTTTAAAAGAAAAAGTTTTTCACCGGGGGTGATGGCACATGCCTTTAATCCCAGCACTCTGGAGGCAGAGACAGATGGATCTCTGTGAATTTGAGGCTAGCCTGGCCTACAAGGACAGGCTCCAAAACTACAGAGAAACCATGTCTGGAAAAACAGGGGGAAAAAGTTTCTCCAAACTTACTTGTAACTAAAGCCAATAGATGCATTTTAGTTTTTAATCGTGCCTTCTAAAGCGATCATGGCCTGTTGCCCACAACTTAGTTTCTGGAGTTCCTCTTGTCTTCATTTTTATTTCTTTCTACTTGATTTTCTTTTAAATATATCTTACTATTCTTAGTTGTCATCTAAATGTTGCAATTTATTATGTCTTAAGCTTTCCTTTGAGTTTTCTCCTAAATGATCAAATTCCTGACCACAGGGTTAATAATTGATAATTCGCAAGTTTGTATTTCCAGTTGGGAATTCTATTTTAGGCTGTAGAATACTATCCTACTTGACTATATGGCATTCTGATTGAATATTCAAAGGACTACAAGATTGATTTTTTTTTATCCCTTAAATCGTGATCTCAATGTCAGCATGCACTACCACCTTACCAGCACACTCAGATTCATGTGCTGCATGAGCCATTTACAGACCCATCAAATCTTTCCATTCTCTCTCTCTCTGTGAATAATGTCATTGTCTCATCATTCAGCAAAGTTAGGCACAATACATATGTCACATAGTCTGATTCCCTTAATCAACGCCCTGTTCATCCATTACAGTATTCTTTCACTCACTTCCTTAATAACTCAAAATTTTCTACTTAATTTTATCTCTGCCACCATAGCCTTATGATGGCTCATTATCATCTCTTGCCTGAGCCTCTACTGGCCTTCTTATACTCCTACTGCATGACAGTCAGGAGAAATCATTTATGTATTCCTGCTATGCATACTTCAGTTCAAAGACACCAAGTGTTAACTAGATATAAATTCCCAATTACTTCTTCCCTCATTCAAGATTTCACTTTTAGCAGTTTCAGTCACACACAGACAATTGCAGTTCAAAAATACTAATTATAAAACTCTGTAAGTAAATGAACCCTGAGTTTGAAATGATGTCCTGTTTGAGTATCATGATTCTTTATCCTTTCTCTCCCAGGATATGAACCATCTCATTATCTAGTATAGCATTCTACCCATTACTCTCTTGTTAGTGATCCAGTCAGCAGTTGTTGATTAGAACACTTTGTTCAAGTGGTTATTTTACTTCATGAACCCAAAGCACAGAAGTAATGATGCTGATGATTTATAGGTGCCAAAGAGAAGCAGGAAGATACTTTCGTTATGAAAAGGGGGAAAAGATCACATTCATGTAAATTATTAGAGTATATTATTGTCATTCTATTTTATTACTGGGTATTTTTAAGCTTACTTTGCCTAACTTATAAATTAAATGCTGTTATGTGGGATAGGTAGGTAAGTATAGAAAATATCATGGTATATGTTGGATTTAGTACTATCCACAGATATCTACTGAAAGGTCTTAGAATGTGGTCTATATAGAACTGTTATAATTTCATCTTCATTTATGTATGATGAATTTATGATTCTTTCTAAAGCACAGGAGAAACTTGATGTCTCTCCCTCCTCATCATAAATATTTGATGAGTAAATTATTCCCAATGGTAATGACTAAGATATGAAACTCAATAGTAAAACGCCAGAGTGCATATATAAAATGCAAAATTTTTCAAGTATTTTGTGGAGATTTAAGATTTTAATTTTACTTTTAAATTATGAAATTTGGAGTATAGAATGATACTCACACATGATATTTAAGTGTTTGAAACAGCAAAATTTGTTTTACAAAACAGAAGCAGATATACAAGTTAAAAATGAAATTTCTTTCTACAGAACCCAAAACCCAGAAGTTGTGTAATAAGAAAGGGAATGATACTGAAAGTCTCAGGAGAGTTCTCCTGACAACACAAGTGAAGGTAACTATACTAAACATCTGTAGGTCAGTGCAAGACCAAGTCTTCATTTTAGACCTCAGATAACTCATAACTGTGTCTGAACTTAATTGTTTCATTTTTTGCATCATTATTTACATATCTTTGAGACAACAAGAAATTACATTTTTCTTTGTTTTTTTATTGTTGGGATCTAAAATATTCTTATGTGTAAATACAAATATTACAGAGAAAGTGAATATGATAGCCAAATTGTGGATTATGAGGATACACATACATTAACTGATAACTGGCAGTATCAGAACAGTCCAGTCACAGCAGAGCTCAAGTAAGTGATTTTGATCCCACCAGAAATATATCCTTTTTGTTGGTTTATTTTTTCAAATATAACTTAATTTTTTAATTTCTTTCACTAAATTACAAAGAAAGCAACATTATCTACTATTGAAGTTGAGAAATAAAAATGTCCTTATTCAGCTACTAGAGTTATGATAGTACTTAATTGATAAGTATAAGGTTATGTGAAAAAAATGCATTAGACATTGTCTTTGGAAATAAATGATAGAAACCACTTCCATATTAGCTACTTCTGTTTCAAGAAAAGTCAAGATAAATATCTATGGAGTAGAAGTGTGAGCTCTACTCGACTACCTCTTTCCATATTCAGAGCTTGTAAAATCAAATGTCAACACATGGTCTGTTTATAGATTGATCACATTTTTACAGTTACTAAAAGTAAAAGGAATGTTAACAAAACTTTTTTCTTAAATGGCTGTTCATGTTTGTTTCTGGCTGTGTCTTTTCTTAATAGAATCAGTTTGCAGCAGTAAATACTCCAAAGAAAGAAACTTCTCAGATTGACGGACCATCTTTAAACAATACCTATGGTTTCAAAGTCAGCATACAAAACTTACAAGAGGCAAAAGCTTTACATGAGGTAAAACTACAACTTATAAGATTGTGTACATTGTGCTTAACTATCAGGATTTGTTCATAGGATGAGTATGGGAAATTTTTTAACCAGAAAAGGGTATGTTCAAATTTCTTCATTAATCTTCATTTTGTTATTCTATAGTATATGTGTAAAATAGAAAAAAAGTTTAAATATTGACCAGATGCCGAGACTGATTATTGTTTCTCAACCTTCACAGAATTAATACCTAAAATTTAATTTATGCAAGTTAAATTAGGAAAGCCAGTCCGATGGTGGTTAACGCCTTTAATTCTAGCACTTGGGAGGCAGAGGCAGGTGTCTGTGAGTTCAAGGCTGGACTGGTCTACAGAGCGAGTTCAGGACAGCCAGGAGTACACAGAGAGAAACCCTGTCTTAAAAAACAAAAACAAAAATAATGTAAATTAATGGACCGGAAACTCAAAGCATTTGTTAAAGTGATAGCAAGATTGAAATCAATGTTTGTTCGTATTTTGTTGTTTTATATATATATAATAAACATTTATATATTTATATTTTTATTTCATGAGCAATTTTCCTACATGTTATCTATGTGCACTTTGTATGTCTGGTGCCCAAGAAGGCCAATAGAGGGAGGAATATCCCAGGAATATGCCAGGCACCAAGAGCCCAGGTCTCAAGAGATAAATTTAGGAATACATAGCAAATGCATGCCCACAGTTAAAAATTAAAGGAGTTGTTTTTTAAAACTATAATTGTTGGGTTGGCAATATGGTTTACCGAGTGAAGGCACTTGCCACCAACCCTGACAGTCTGAGTTCAATCCTTGGAACTCACATGGTAGGAGGAGAAAACCAACTCCCATAAGTTGTCTTCTTATCTCCACACACATACTAGGGCATATGTGTGCACACATACACAAATAAGTATTTTTTATTTAGTAAATCAAAATAAGAAAAATATTAAAGCAAAATTGATAGTACTTAGCAAAAAACTTGTTTTTTAAAAATTCATGTACACACACACACATATACACACACATACATACATGCATACTGGGGGGGGGGTGGAGATGCCCACGGAGGCCAGAAAAAGGACATCATATCAAATGAAGCTGAGGTGTTTGCAAGATGCCTGAGATGTTATGTGTTTGTTGGGGTCTGAACTCTGGTCCTCATCATTGTGCAGCAAGCTCTCTTAACCACTGAGTCGTCCTTTTAGACTCCAGAAAAACTGGTTACCTTTGGTTATTCTCTTTTTATTTGAACAACCTAATTTTATTATATGTATGTAATATCTTGAAGTTAAAATCAGTCCATGATGTTGAGTTGATTGTTAATAGACCTTTCTCCTCTCAGGTCAGAATTTTAATACCTGCGCAGTGGTCAGAACAGCAGATGAACTCTAAAGAGTGCTTGCCCTAGGGACCTTTGCCCATTGTATTCCATTATCTTCTTTCTGCTTTACTCAGTACAGAACACAAGGACTCCTGTTCCACTTCCTCACCTTCCCCTCTCTCACCCATCTAGCTCACTCTTCACTCCGCTTTAAACCATACCCTTAGGAACTCTTAAGAGCAGCAGTGCATTTTAACTCTCAGGATAGAAAGGCTAAGTGTAAATGTGAAATTTCTAAAAATGAAATTACTCTTTAAGGGTCTTCTGACCTAAAATTGTCCTCGCAAGTCTTTTCTGTACCCATTATACATGTTTAGTCTTCTAATTCAATTGGTTGTTTTGTTCTACATGGCTTTAGGAGAGAGGTTTTCCACTTTAAAATTTTTGTGTTTGCTAGGTTATTATGTGCTAATTATAAACAATAAAATCTTGAATGGTATACATTTCCAAGTAAAAATTTCTGGGGCATGGGAATGCTTGGAAGATGGCTCAGTGCTTAAATGCTTGCTGGTTCAGATGCCCAGCACCCACAAATAAAGCCAGGTGTGGCAATATGTGTGGTATAGTGTCCCCAGACTGGGGGTGGGGTAAGGAAAGTAGAATCCCTGGGGCTCTTTGGCCAGCCAGGCTAGTAAACAAGATAGCTCAAAATTAGCAGGAGAGGCTGTCTCAAAAAAAAGAAGATGGAATGCAACAGAGAAAGGTACCCAGCATCTACTTCCTACACACATAATTAATGTTTTGCATATTTAAAAGAATATAATAGCAACCATATTAACAAGTACATATACTACATGTATATGTTAAATTTTAATCAGGACAAAAAAATAGACAAGGTAAAATAAGCCTCCCTCCTACCCCAGACCAGCAGTTTCCTTTTGCAAAAGTCCTACGTACTTAAACATTCTCATGCCTCTAGAAATTTTCTGTGCACATGCTTGCATTTTTACATATATAAAGGCATACTACATTCAGTGGTTCCATTTATCAATATATTGTAGCATGAACAATAAAACCCAGAAACAGATATTGGGGTTCAACCTGAAGATCAGAAAAGCAAAGCAGCCAAGCCACTANTTCTGATCTTCAGGCAAGCTTTATTTATTAAAATACAAATGAAATTTCACTACAATATATTATACTGATGTTTCCATATTAAAACATAGATATCTGGCCCTTTATTTTGAAAAATGTTAAAAGTTACTGACTATTCAGTCATTACATGACCTTTATGGCACTTAGCTGGTTACTAATCTCCCATCTAAACATTGAGGTTTTTTCTTACTCCTTTTGCTCTTAAAGTCTCAAGTGAACTTCCTTCTACTTATATTTTGATTTAATGAATGAGTTTATAACATAATTCTCAGGAGTAGAATTGCTTGGCTAAAGATATATGCATTTTAAATTTTAAGTTTCGATAGATAGATGTTTCTAAATTGCCCTCCAAAAAGATTTTGTGCCAAAAATTGAATTTGCCAGATTCTATTCATGTTACTAATGGAAGTCATGGCACTTACATTCTTCATTGACTTGCATGGATATTATAACTACAAATCTGTTGCTAATTTATGTGATCTGAATAATTATGAAGACACTATGAATAGTCTTATTTTCCAGTACCAGCTGTATATATATGATGTATGGTAGTGTATAGCATGTAATTATGAATCCAGGCCAAATTTTGTTTCCTGTACTATTATGTTGATTTACTTTATTTTTATTTTTACTTTTTTTTTGAGGCAAAATATTTCTTTTTCCCAGGCTAGAATTGAGTTTGTGGGCTGAAGCCATCTTCTGTTATAGCCTCCTGAGTGATTAGGATTACATGTGTGCTCTACTGGGCCTATCTCTGTTTCAATTTAAAAAAAAACATAAAAATTACAATTGAGAGGTTTTTAACAAAATATAGTGAGTATGTTTAATGTGTGTTGCATATCAGTAAGAGTATGAACATTGGTCAAATGAAAAGGCTTGTTGTAACAGGAGGACCTGCTTGTTGGGGTTTTTGTCCTGCCCAGTTCCCACAGCTGTTTAGGTCCCAAAGAAATCACACAGAGAGTCTGAATTAGTTATAAACTTATTGGCCCATTAGCTCAGGCTTCTTATTAACTCTTATAACTTATATTAACCCATTATTCTTATCTGTGTTAGCCACATGGCTTGGTACCTTTTTCAGCAGGGCAGTTCACATCTTTATTTTTCCCTGTCTGGGCAGGACTGAGGAGAGAGCTTCCTTCTTCCCAGAATTTTCCTGTTCTCATCTGCCCGCCTCTACATCCTGTCTGGTTGTCCCACCTATACTTCCTGCCTGGCTACTGNAAACTTATTGGCCCATTAGCTCAGGCTTCTTATTAACTCTTATAACTTATATTAACCCATTATTCTTATCTGTGTTAGCCACATGGCTTGGTACCTTTTTCAGCAGGGCAGTTCACATCTTTATTTTTCCCTGTCTGGGCAGGACTGAGGAGAGAGCTTCCTTCTTCCCAGAATTTTCCTGTTCTCATCTGCCCGCCTCTACATCCTGTCTGGTTGTCCCACCTATACTTCCTGCCTGGCTACTGCCTAATCAGCGTTTATTTAAAACATAATGGACAGAATACAGAATTGTCCCACACCAGCTTGTGTGGTTGATTCCATAAAAGTTCTTTTAATTTTTTAAAGGTAAAACTAAAACTTGAAAAATTGACACATATGTGCAAAATTATCCAAATTTAAACAATCCTTAAATAATAGCAGGTTAGTAAATCTGATCTTTAAACTAAAAGATAATTTCTGTTTTCAATTTAAACTAAAGATAGTATTCTAATGCAATGAACTGTGAAGTAACAGACTGGTTTGAATGTGGATAAGCTGCTGAACTAATTCTTAAACAGAAATTAATTACTGCATGTATTCTAAACAAATACTTTTTAAGTATGGCCATTGAGAAGTAGCAGCTGAATCATTTTCTGAAATAAGAACACGAGTTAATCTTGAATGCAAAAGTCTTAAGTTTCATAAATTTATGAACTATTAAATTGTGACTTTGCCTTTATTTTATTTAATTTTTGAAGACAGAATATCTCTGTGTAGTCCTGACTGTTCTGGAACTTGCTCTGTAGACCAGATTGTCTTCAAATTCAGAGGTCCATCTGCCTGTGCCTGCCAAGTGCTGTGATTAAAAGTGGGTGCTACCACCGCCTGGTTGTGACTTTGTCTTTTATGTGCATATCCATATTTTTACTTACTTGTCTTCTCAAAGTCTTAGTAAAAAGGACTTCTTTGAACATGCATGCTGCGAAACACTTTAAGTGTAATTTTTCATTTCCTTTTGTAGATACAGAATCTTACCTTAATCAGTGTGGAGTTGCATGCTCGAACTAGAAGAGACTTACAACCAGATCCCGAGTTTGACCCAATCTGTGCTCTGTTCTACTGCATTTCATCTGACACGCCTCTCCCAGACACAGAGAAAACAGAACTCACAGGTGTGATAGTGATTGATAAAGACAAGACCCATCAAGGTATTGTTTATTTTTAGTAAGGATGTGCTTGCCCAGTGAATTTGCATGTGTGTGTGTGTGTGTGTGTGTGTGTGTGGTGGTGGTGGGGGAGATTGGACAGGATCTCACATAGCTCAGATTGCCTTGTACTAGCTGTGTAGTTGAGGCTGACTTTGAGCTTTGATGTTCTAGCCTCTACTTCCTAAGTGCTAGAATCACAGGAATGTGCCAGCCACTCTTTACTTTTTTTTACTTACTTACTTACTTACTTACTTACTTACTTATTTATTTATTTATTTATT
>LOEQ01007949.1:11946-55144 GCA_001685075.1 Bramus lutescens
GATCCACCTGCCTCTGCCTCCCAAGTGCTAGGATTAAAGGCGTGTGCCACCACCACCTTTAATCCTATGTCAGTCATTCTTAACAAAATTTCTTCTTGAAGAACCACAGCAAGCAGGAAGACTCCTCTCTAATGTTGGCCGAGGTTGGGGTATGAAACTGTACATAAGTTTTTCCTAGCCAGGCAGTGTGGCACACACCTTTAATCCCATTACTCGGGAGGCAGAGTCAGGCAGATCTCAGTTGGAGGCAAGCCTGATCTACTGGTGGAGTTCCAGGACAGACTACAAAGCTACATAGAGAAACCCTGTCTCAAAAAACAAAACTCAAAAAAGCAAACAAACAAATAAACAAAAACCCTTTTTCCTAGATTCATGATTCTTACTTTGATTATTACAACCACAAGTAGAATGGAGATGGAATAGAACACGGATCAGAGTGTGAGGCCTTCAGATTCTGCCCTCAGTACCACAGGGGACGGAAGTTAGAAGCCAAGTGACACAAAGATCTTAATATAATTTTTAATTAATACATAGTTTATAAACTACTAATTATTCACAACAAATCCAAATAATCATGTATAATTAGCTTGGGTAAACAATCTTCATTGTTTTCCAGATACTTTGCTGCTAATACAAACTGTGTTTGCTTTAGACATTGTTAACTATTCTAATAGTTTGTAAGATATATTTTTCTAACTGTTCATGTATCTTCCTAACTAAAGATATATTTGGTTCAGAGGTTCTTCATATACCATATAAGCATTTTAGGAAATGCAAGTATTTCTACGAAGTTTAAAGGGTAACCCTTATAAATTATTTGAGTACACTGAGGAAGATTGAGTATGAAAGAAAGCCGTTAAGAATCTGATGTTTAATTGCCTAACATTGGCTAACAAGATAATCATTGAATTTTTATGAATTCTTCATGATAGCCAGTGTTGGTCGTTTGAAATTAACCATGGTGGGATGACTTTACATATGGAAATAGGCAAGCAAAGACACATTCAAAATTTTTTTTCTTGAAGAGTTGTTACCCATTTTCTAGCATACAAGTGATTAAAATATTCTCTACTAAGCAAAGGTATTCCCATTAGGAAAATTAAGCATAGAAACAAAGTAATTGTCTTTGCAAGTAATTTTGTAAATAAAGACTTTAGTAGAATAACTGAAAATATGAAACTTGAATTTACGTTACATGTTACATTAGAAAAACCATTAAAGAAAATCTTCAAGTACTTGAACTATAGTTTTACTTGTGGGGTTCAGTTTTCATATTATTTTACTTAAAAGTAAAGATTAATGTTACTTTAATAGTACATGATGTAATGTTATATATAATATTTTATTTCTTAGATATCAGATATCAGACCCCACTACTTATCAGATCTGGAATTACAGGATTAGAAGTTACCTATGCTGCTGATGAGAAAGCACTCTTTCAAGAAATTACAAATATAATAAAGAGGTATTATCTTTTATTTTCTGATTTTTTTTGCTGGTCTTTCTTCAGTCATTTCCTGCAGATGACATAAGATATGAAAGAGGACAATAATCATTTCTAGGACCCTTGAAAGTATATAATTATCCTTAGAGAGGGTCTTACTTTCAGTCTCCTATCATCATTCCTGTGCCCATCAAATAAGAATAGGAAAAGCAATCTTCTGTTTCTTACAATTAAGGGAATAAAGAAAAATACTTGCCTCTAGCTTCTTAGTTGTATT
Organism: Bramus lutescens; assembly: GCA_001685075.1. Taxonomy (NCBI): domain Eukaryota; kingdom Metazoa; phylum Chordata; class Mammalia; order Rodentia; family Cricetidae; genus Bramus; species Bramus lutescens. Next base: position 13,668 of record LOEQ01007949.1, read on the forward strand.
TTACGATGGTTTTGCTATGGTTCTGAAGTAATAGGAATTTGTACAAAAGTTCAGTTGTATTATTCACTTAAATAAGTTTCTACCTTGGGAACTAACTACTATCTCAGTAGTATTTTGAATTTTTGTTATTCTTTTTTATTTTAATAATGTATTTTTGTTGAAAGTAAAATCTTGTGAGAGTTTATGAAGTTATTTTAAACAAAATCATTTTAATTTAAAATTACAATATCTCCCACCCCAAATTTCATCAGCCCCTTTCCCAAGAAATACAGAACAAGTGCAGTCTTAGTAAGATTAAATTCATTTTAGAAAATAAAATAACTCATATAGTCACTTATTCTAAGTCATTCTGTTGGAGTTGTTCTACAGGTACCACTACACATCCTTCCCCTTATACAATGGCCAGTGTGGAATATGTATTTTGATTTTTGTTCCCTACACCATGAAAAAAATGCTTCTTCTGGGCAAAGGTCCAAATGTTGTAATGTATGCGCTTTGATCCACCTCCTTCTTTAGGTATGACCCTGATATTCTCCTAGGATATGAGATTCAGATGCATTCCTGGGGCTACCTCTTACAGAGGGCTGCTGCTCTAAGTGTCGACTTATGTCAGATGATCTCTCGAGTGCCAGGTACGTAGAGTTGCAAATGTTTTGTTAAAACTACAGAGAAATTGTAAATAAGGAGAAAATGTTATAGGAAGTACTGTTATTCTAGGTCCATTTTTTATACTAAATTGTGGTAAGTTCTAGATATAACTCCATACAGAACAGATTGGAAAAAGTCTACATTTGCACTGTTATATATGCTGTTTCATGTGTTGGGGATTTTCCTACTTTTAATTATGTTTTCATATATAAATCTTTTTATAGGATTATACTGTCTGTTTCATCTTTAATGTATTTCTTCATCCAGTGTCCTAGAACTGTTTTCCCATAGTGTAGTATGTTTCCCATAGTCCTCACGGTCATTGTGAAGCTGCTTCATATTTCCTCAGCTTCATATACTGTAATGGTATTGTTTTTTTCTGTTTTTATTGTTTTGCCCATTAAATTGATAGGAAAGGAGAGGAAAGGCCAAAGAGCAGTAATAGTTAAGAATAATAGTTAAGTAATTGGTTTTTGATTTTTATTAGAGTATAAGTCTAAAATGTAGTATGAATTTTGATTGTAATTCACAAAGGTTTTGATGCTGTTTAGAGAGAGGAAGTAATTTTTATAATAAAATTAATTGCAATTTGTAAGTCTTTTTGTTGTTTCTTTTCTTTTCTTTCTTTTTGAGATAGAGCTTCTCTGTTTAACCTTGGTTTTCCTGGAATGTAATCTATAGAACAGACTGACCTTGAACTCACAAGAGATCTGCCTGCCTTTGCCTCCAGAGTGCTGGGATTAAAGGCCTGCACCACAATACCCTGCTGTAAAACATTTTTTCCTATAACTAAAAATGTCTTATTATCCATAGTCATTTTGTTTTTTATTTTTAGTTTTTCTTTTTAATTTTCTTTTAATTTTAATTTTTAATTTTAATTAAAGTCTAATCACATTATTCCCCCTTCTCTTTCTTTACTCTAGTTCCTCTTTGTCCCTCTCACTAACACCTTCACCCCCCACATCCCCTCAAATTGGTGGCCTCTTTTCCTTTGATTATTATTATTATTATATACATTATTATGTAATATATAAACACATCAATATATAAGTGCAACCTACTGAATTAATTTGGTGTTCCTTTATATGTATATGATTTCAAGGCTGATTCCTTGATATTGGATAACTAATTAGGGTGCTCGTCCCTGGAAGAGACTAATTCTCTCAGCAGTCATTAGTTGCCTGTATAACTACAATATTTTTTTTTTAGTTTATTTTGGCTCCCACAGCTTTATGGGACAGTTTTCTAAGTGTTCAGGAGAGGCAGCCCTCAGGTACATTGTTAATTACATTTAATTGGTTGTAAGAGATAAGGATCAAAAGAATGATGAAGTTAATGTCCTGCATTAGGCATGTAGCTCAGCAGTAGAGTGTCTAAAGGTTCTGAGTTTGATCCCCAGCACCACAGGAAAGGAGGAAAGTATGGAGGGAGGAAAGAAACGGAAAGGAGAAGGAGGAAGGGAGGGAAGGAGAGCTCACATCCTTTCTCAGAATCACTGATAAAACTTTATTAAGTGTCGTGAACCGCCACATTGCAGTCTCCCATTTACAGTTAAGCAATAGAGTAAACACAAAGGGTGTGTGGTTTGTTAAGTAACACAGTAGTGGTCCAGTGCACAGGTTCTGGAGCAAAGACTCCCCAGGTTCAAACTCTGTCTATGCACCTTTTACCTATATAATGTCAGGCAAATTACTGAATATATTAATTCAATACTTGATTTACTCCTCTGTAAAGTGGAGGTTCTTAAAGGACTTTCAAGGTGATTGTAATGGAGCCTGAAGACAGTAAACACTGTGTAAGTGTTGTGCTGACTTAGTAAAATTAAATTTGTGAACATTATCTTTTTTTATTTTTTATTTATTTTTTTTGTTAACACTGTCAAATTTATTTCTACAGAAGAAATAATCTTGTGTTGCAGACAGAGGATTCTTGTTCATTCCTGACTGCCCAGACCCAAAATAATCACACAGAAACTATATTAATTAAAACACTGTTTGGCCTATTAGCTCAGGATTCTTATTAACTAACTCTGACATCTTAAATTAACCAATTTCTATTATTTTGTATTTTACCAAAGACTTGTAATTTACCAGTAAGGTTCCAGGGCATCTTTTAAGCATAAAGAAATAAATGAGAGTTGTGTGGGTTCATGGCCTTCAAGGTGAAGTGATCCTTGTATAGAATACTACTTGTTTTTTTACCATATGACCTGGGACAAGATGTAATGTTTCTAAGTAGAATTTGAATGGTACAAAATGAAATTTATAGTGAGTGTGCTAGTAAAGGAAGAAATGTTGGTAACGTACCTAGAACACAATAGATGTATAAGATACAATACACATTTTTAAATATTCTATAACCTCTAGTCAGCTATGTTCACTAAATTTATTGTTATTTTAATATTCTAATTATCACCCATGAAGCAACTCAGTTCTCTTTGCTCTAAGGAACTCTCATAGTTTAAGAGATTTGTCCTGAGTTTCTCAAACTTTGAGAGAATTATGTATATTAATAACTGCCGTTTGGGGCTGGGAAGAGGGCTTAGTCAACGTGGTGCTTTCATGAGGACCTCAGCTGCATCCTCAGTGCCCAGTAAAACTAGCTATGGTCGTAGGCACCTTTTATCCCAGCCCTGGGAGGTGAAGCAGGAGTATTACAGGATTTACCAGCAAGCTAGCCTCGATAAATGGATCAGTACTGGGTTCAGTGGTGGGAATGTCTCAATAAATAAGGTGGAGACTCAATTGAGGAAGACACCCAGTGTCAGCTTCTGGTCCCTGTGCACATGTGCAGGCACACACACTGCCAATACAAACTATCTTATTTCCCCCCCGAAAACAACTGGTTTATCAATGGACTTTTTGTTTTGTTTTGTTTAACATAGGGTCTTACTATAACTTAGGTTGACCTTGAACTTGTGATATTACTGCTTCTACCACTGTGAACAGGAATTGCACACCTAGAAGCAATGAACATTTTTTATGCTAAAGGGAAAAAAACAGAAACAAACAAGAATGTTGTAGCATTATGTGTTAATCAAAAGTAACAGCATAAATTGCTAAATTAAAAGATGGTTATTGTTTAAATTTACACAGTCCTGGCACATCTTGACTGGCACTTCACTTAGTGGAGGATGTTACAGGAGCTAGAGGTTATGGTGCCCGAGGAACCTCTTGGGGAGGAAGACATAAAACAGGAAATTTCAGCGAGTTTGGTTTATAGTGTTAGGTTTTCTGCATTATCAGTGTTGTTTGGCTTTGCTGGATGGAATAAAAGTTGTTGCAAACAAATAAATGGAATAAAAATGTTGCATTTATTGAGCATTGGCTATAGCCTTTCAGTTCAGATTAAAATTTGAGAATTATATAGACACCAGCAGCCATGAACACTTGAAAGACTTTATGATTTATCAAAAATCAGAACACTGATTTTTAGTTTCAGTTTGGATTTTCAGTTCTTCACCAGTAGAACCTGACTTGGCTATGGCTGGAGTCCACCTCATCCACCATCATTTCCTATAGGTCCTGTGCTGCTTGTGCTGCTTCAGAATACTAAGCCCACACTTGAGATGCACAAACCAGGTCCTTTAGTTCCTTCTGAACATCTTAAAAGTGCAGTTAAGTCAAGTAAGGGAAAAAAAATGTAAGAGGGTGAAAAAGAAATCATCAGTCTATTTGATCTAATGAAGCATTTACAGTTCAAAAATTACAATTTCATCGGTGTTAATTAAAAACCAGAATTGTACTACTGAATTTTTAACTACTTATTTTGTAGTTCAAATAATAGAATATTTTCAACTATGTAATACTTGAGGGTACAGGAAAAAAACTATCAGTATGTTGTTAAAATTGACAAAAATAAGAAAGTAACATTTTTCTAAACTTTAAAATAAGGCAGTAAAATTTTAATTACTATTGATGAAACTTTTATATGCGAAATTATGTACTTAAAAATTAAAAAGAGTAAGATTTTGAAGATACTTTACTTTTTTATTAATAGGAATTACATTCAAAGTACATTTTCAAACATCACTAAAGTGTTTTCATTGAGAAATATTCAAATTAAAACAGTTTTGGATTTTGTGTAGACAAAAATAAATATACGTAGTCGTCTCTTAATATCCTGGGATACCACTGCCACAGAGACAGCTGGATCAAAAATGCATGCGCACTAAACAACTATTTACATTGTACTTAGTATTCTAAATAATATGGTGATATGTGTGGATGTAGCTATGCATAGGTCAAGCCATTTTATTTAAGGAGTGTTTTACATGTTTTATTACCTACATGATATCCAGGAACCATTCTCTATAGATACCAAGGGACAAGAGTATATACTATATAGAAAGATGAGGAGAATGCATGTCTTTATATTTATTTTACAAAATTCCTATGTGATTTAAAAAATTGTTTTTGTTAAAATAAGTATTCCATTGTTCTAATATTAAATAGAATGAATCAAATTTTACCTTTAGTCTTAATTCTTTTGTTCCTTTCATTTTCTTTGTCATAATTTACCTGAAAGTTTATTTTCTGCTTTTCTTGATACAATATGCATTCTTTTTTATAGATGACAAGACTGAAAACAGATTTGCAGCGGAAAGAGATGACTATGGATCAGATACAATGAGTGAGATCAACATTGTTGGCAGAATTACGCTAAACCTTTGGAGAATCATGAGAAACGAGGTGAGGTATTTTATTTAAAATGTTTGGAAATAATATTAGATAAATATAACAGTTTACTCATTATAGAATATTAGTAAAAATTCTCTATGATTTGTGACCTATTATTGTTGTATGTAAGTAAAGTTGCAAAATACTTTATAAAATGACAAAATAAAATTACACCTTCATTGTTTTTCAATTTCTGTCTAACTGAACAGCTAGGAAAATCAGAATCATTGTACATACACCAGTAATCCATGGCTAGCCTCGGCCCTTGAAAAGTCTATAACTGTAATAAAATATTGTGGTACTTGTGTTTAATATTGTATAATTTCATCATTTTAAGAAAATCTAGTCTAGACTTAGGAAGGAAACTCTCATAATAAATACATTTAAATACCGGGCCAAACTGGAGAGAAACCATTTTGAAATAGTTAATAGCGGCATCCTGTTGGATAGGCTTTTGGATTAAATAATTTCAACAAGCTCTTCATTAATTTGCAATCCTTTGTAGAAATAGTTATTTCACGCACAATAAAAGTAGGCTTGTAGAGCTTACTAGATGATATTTGCATCTTTGAAGTTGTTTGTTTTTTTCTATGTGAAATATAAAGATTCATACTATACTATAAGTTGTTTGTTTTTAGATTTTTGACTTTGAATAATAACAGCTAACGCGATTAGATGAAAATTCATTCTTCAATGTTGTCTGCTATTTGAAACTACTTTTTCATTAAATGCTTTCTATCTTTCCCTTGTTGTTCAGTGATTGTGTAGCTATCCTGGATTTATGTTAAACACTGACTTTCCAAGCATGCTGGAGCACTGTCACATGCAAATCATACTGGAAAAAGCAGTGGGTTCTTTATAAAAATTATGTAGCCTCGTTTTTCTTGTTTCTTCTTTGTGCCCTGTGTCTGAAGTTGTACTCACATTTAATATAACTTGAAACTGTGCATTATATGAATCTGTTTGAGGAGAATTTTATTTTGTGTGCAGTTATGTGGTGTGTAAGGATTTGGGTATGCATATGTTGGTGGAAGCCAGAGGTAAACCTTGGGTATCATTTCTGAGGAGCCATCTACCTTGTATTTTGAAACAGGGTCTCTCATAGGTCTGGAGTGTACCCCTGCCCAGTACTCAGATTTCAAACTGTGCTAACACAAGTGACCTTTTTACATGGGTTTGGGGAATTGAACTAAGGTCCTCATGAAGCACTTGACCAAGTGAACCATCTCCCCAGTCCATCACTTTTTATCCTGAGTAGTAATACATCTCTCAAGACTTTGGACTTGAGCTGGCCTTGAGTATTTACTTCATACTAGAGACATTCAGATTATGTTTTCTGAATTTGAATAGTTTGAAAAGCTCCTTTTTAATCTTTGTGTCTTTTATTTGTTTCTCTCATGGTGCTTGGCAATTTGTAGCTTGTGTGATTCTTCTACACATAAAATTTCTGCTGTTCCCACTGGGGAACTTCGAGTCCTTAATGATAAACCCACTGCCTCTTAAATAATTTTTATTAGATATATATTAGCTACTTACTTAAAGGAATATATGACTCTTACTCTGAAAACTGAAAACATTTACAAACCTTCTAAATCATCGATTCTATCTAGGCTTTCAGATTTTATCAAGTCGTTTGGCAGTACAGAGAACAGAGAGTTATGTTAGGTTTGACCGTTTAGATTTTTCAACTTCCTTTACAAATCTAATTTGCCTGTATGGTAGCACTCTAGTTTCTGGTCCTAAATTCCCCATATGGTCCCTCCAGTATGATCATTTCCCTCATTGTCTGCATTCAAAGAAAGCCATTTAGGTTTATTCTCCAGATCACTAACTTGACCTGTAGTTCATGTGGTGTACCTGCTGGTCTCAGGAGAACCTCATCTGCTGTTGCCATGTCTTTGCAGTCCTTCCTCGTTTATACTTGTTGGATCTTTACCTTATTCCATTGCCTTTTTACCTGTGTCAGTCAGTGACAGAGACAGAAAGAGAATATGAGTCCTGAAGTATGCCTTTGCTTTGGAGATGACAAGTTTTAAGTAAAATAGACCAGTTTGGATCACTGTTTTATACTTCTGGATTGTTAATGTGGAAAAATTTTATGTCCAGTAAGCTATACATATTTTGAATTAATTATGTATAGATTACTTGTAACAGATAATCTTTACAAATGGCTTTCATGTCATCTATGAAAAATTCTAAGTGATATTAAGACTTTTTAAAACCTAATGACCTGGGATTGACTTAGAAAAAAACCAAATGATCTACATAAATATAATTATGCCTTACACTTTTTTTAAGGTTGCTCTGACTAACTACACTTTTGAAAATGTGAGCTTTCATGTTCTCCATCAGCGTTTTCCCCTTTTTACCTTCCGCGTCCTGTCAGACTGGTTTGATAACAAGACCGATCTCTACAGGTAATGTTTACCACACCCAAGAGGCGACTGTATCTTTATTTATTTCAAATCAGTTTTAGGGGCTGGAGAGACAGCTCTGCAGTTTTAAGCACTGGCTGCTCTTCCAAAGCCAGGTTTGATTCCCAGCACTCACATGGCATCTCACAACTGTCTGTAACTCCAGTTCTAGGGAGTTCAGTGCCTTCTGGCATCTGCAGGCACCTGGCACACCTATGGTGCACTGTCACACATGCCAGCAAAGCACTCCTACACATAAAATAATATTAATTTTAAAAATAGAATTGAGTCACTATTATTGATTGAGCTTTATATTAACATACAATAAAATGCAGCCTTTTAAAGTGTGTTGTTCTATGACTCTGAGGAATATATACACTCACTCTGTAGTACCCAGATAAGAAGGATAACGATCTACAAGGGAATACTTAAACAGATTTATAGTCAGTCTACCCAAAGCCTAACTATCCACAATAATACTAATTAGATTTCTATTAAATACTAATTAGATTTCTGTTAGCTGATTGTTTTGGCCACAGGTAGAACATCATAGAAACGGAAATGTTAGTAATCTTTTGCTTTTGTCGGACTTCCTTGAAGAAACTGAACTATACTTCTAAGTTGTAACTGTTGTGAGATTTAATATGTTGCATATTATTCATTCTTAATATTCAGTAATAGTTATATGAAGTGTCTAACAGTTTATTCATTTAACTCTTAATAGACACCAATGTGGGCTGTAGCTGCTATGAGTAAAGTTTTCATGTAATAATTGTGTATGCAAGTCTATGTGAACTTATATTTTCATTTCAGTAGTTGACGGATTTCTAGGCCACATGGTTGGTTAGTGTCTGCTGGCATTGTCTGTTTCCTTTGGTAGTTCATCTACTATAAGTTTGCTGGAAATAAATTGTCCCAGTACTTACCTACAAAAAGGAGAAAAGAAAATATTTCTGACTGATATTTTACTGTCTCATTCTATGATTGAGTGTCCTTTAGTAACCTCACTTTATCTGTATTCATGCATGGATTCTTTTTTGACAGATGGAAAATGGTTGATCATTATGTTAGCCGTGTCCGTGGAAATCTCCAGATGTTAGAACAGCTGGACCTAATTGGAAAAACCAGTGAAATGGCCAGACTTTTTGGCATTCAGTTTTTACATGTATTAACAAGAGGTTCACAGGTAGAAATTTTTCTTGTACACTTTAAAGTACTACATAAATGAGATACTTATTTTTGACCTGAGTAGGTTTTTTAAACTTTGTATCTAGCTGGGCGGTGGTGGCACATGCCTTTAATCTGAGCACTCAGGAGGCAGAGTGCAGGCGGAAGGAACCCTGTGAGTTTGAGGCCAGCCTGGTCTACAGAGCTAGTACCAGAATAGGCTCCAAAGCCACACAGAGAAACCCACACAGAGAAAAACAAACTTTGTATCTATTATCAGTACCTAAATAATTGAATCTTGTAGAATCATTAGAGATACCTCTTATCAGTGGGGAAGCCAGGAAAGAAAATCTACCTCATGATTTATATTTCTAAGTTTATAATCTTCCAAGTCCTGATAGATAATTTTAACATAAAAATAAAGAATCTGTAAATCAATTTCAGTGATACCTTGAAAATTGACTAACTAATACTTAGTGTAGAAAACCATATGATTAGTCTGCAGGGGAAAACCATCTCAAAATATTACCATATATTCAAGTAACCGTATATTTACATTCTTTTCTCCTTGCAGTACCGTGTGGAATCGATGATGTTGCGTTTTGCTAAACCAATGAACTATATTCCTGTGACCCCTAGTGTTCAGCAGAGGTCCCAGATGAGAGCCCCACAGTGTGTTCCCCTCATCATGGAACCTGAGTCTCGCTTCTATAGCAACTCTGTTCTTGTTTTGGATTTCCAGTCACTATATCCTTCCATTGTGATTGCATATAACTATTGCTTTTCCACTTGCCTTGGCCACATAGAGAATTTGGGAAAGTAAGATTTTGATTTTGTTTTTCCAGTCATGTTCTTGTGCTTCATATGTGTTATGATTATAGACTGTCTTCACACTTCCTTAAGAATAAGGGAGTTGGGTAGAGCACAGCTGACCCACTGTTGCAGTTGTCTTCCTAATTGACATGATCTTATAATTGATTCAGTTTTGTAAATGGACAACGCACATGAACAGGGTCATTAGTGAGGATAGATCAGCCTTGCATCTTTCTGTTTGATTCTTCATGAGAATTATTTTTATTAATATAGCCTTCAGTGCAATACTTTGAAAGTAATGATTTAATTCCAGTTGTCACTTCCTCCTAGAAAAAGGCTGTGATTTTTCAAAAGATGGAATTAACTCTTACATTTTGTTAGTTCATGAAGTACAAGGAGAATAACATTTTAAATTATCAAAGGAGTGAATATTTTTCTTAGACTATAAGAAATACAGAATCTTATCTTCTTACTGATTTTGTGTATTTGAGACCAGGTATTGTGATCTAATCTGGTAGTATCTTTCATAGGAAATATTTGTAGAAACTGTTGTCGTTAATCCTGTCTTTTATTAAGAAGGAAATTTGGAATTACTTATCATTATACTTGGAATTTTCTTTAGGGAGTTTGAAATAACATGATTATATTTTGAGTTGAAATTTTGTATACACTATTTGAATAGTGTATATTCAGTTCTTAACTTGTAAAGTACTGTTCTTTAATGAATGCCTTTTTTCTGTAAGTTGTGCATATATGAAGAATTTTTGTTAATGAACCAAGTAAGCATATGACTAGTTACATGAACTCATTTTTGCATGTTTGGATATGGAGTTGTGATGAAGTTAGAGATGTGTCTATAGGCTCTGTTGTGTCATCTGAGAAGGTCTCTGCTCAATATTTTCTTTCTTAACAGGTATGAGGAGTTCAAATTTGGCTGTACCTCTCTCAGAATACCTCCAGATTTACTTTACCAAATTAGGCATGACATCACAGTGTCCCCCAATGGAGTAGCTTTCGTTAAGGTAATATTCTCCTGTAAATGAAAGGAATCAACTGTGGCTTACCTTTAGAGAACAAATAGTGTTTAGGTATTGTTGACATGTAAGGTTACACAACTTGAAGACTTTTATCTCATAAAGTCAAAAACAAATCTTCTAAGTAATAATTTTGAAGAAATCATCTTGCTTTGTTTGAATTTAGGTTTAAATATTTTAATTGCTATATTTTAATTCATGAAATATTGAAGAAAGTGTACACCTATAGCATCTACCTCCTGCTATAATATGGCAGACATACCTAGCAATTTGATGGTTAAAAGATGTTATCTGGAAAATTTTTAATTGCTTTAATGTGTATATCCTGCAAGTTTTCTACATTATTTTAAATTTAATTATTACCATCTTAGACACGATACTTTAATAAATTTAATAATTGCATTTTTAGAGAAGACATACAAACTAAAAATAAAGTCCCTTCTATGTATGCTTTCTCCTCAAGAAAGACTAAAGCTTCCTAAGTGAATAAAGAAAACAGGAGATTTCAGAGGTTATATAGCCAACTTCTTTGCTAGTTCCTTAGCATTGAGTTGATTTATACTTATGAAACAATGTTTGATGGTAGATCCCACCAACCCTCCAATTCATTCTGGTGTACTTATTACCAATTAAGAGATAATACTAAATGTTAATTAGCAATTTAGATGTTAAAATATTTACCAATAAGTTCCTGGTATATTCCTTTCTTAGAAATTTTTGAAGCTGAATTTTTGTTTGTCAGTTTCCCCGTGTTTTAAAAAAATAATTTTTCAAATAATATTTCTGCATATTTGATCATGGTTCTCTTTAAGAAGTCAGGAAAGCAGTCATATTTCACAGTGGGGAGGTGGAGTGGAACCTTGGAAATAAATATAACCAAAGACTTCCTGTCTTTGGCCTTGACAGTAAAAATTAGAATACAGTGAGTGGGACATGGTGCCCCACGCCCTAATCCCAGCACTTAGAAGGCAGAGGCAGGCAGATCTCTTTAAATTTCAGGCTAACCTGGTCTACACAGCAAGTTCTAGGCCAGCCAGGGTTAAGTTGTGAGGACCCTATCTAAAAAAAGAAAAATTATAAAAACACTCAAGAAAAAAAAAAACAGAAGAAATGAGAAGATGGGAAAACTTCAATGTATGAGAATTAATATTGTTAAAATGACATAATATCAAAATTGAGCTACATGTTTGATGCAGTCCCTAATAAATACCAGTGACTTTCACAAAACTGGAAGAAAAAAAAAAGAACTAAAAGTCATACAGAAACACAAATGATACCAAATATCAAAAGCCAATCCTAAGCAAAAATAATAATGAGGAGGGGAGAGATCACAATACCTAATTTCAAAATACACTACAAAGCCAAAGAAACAAAAACTTCATTGTATAATATTAGATATAACTGGCATATAGACCAATGGAATAGAATAGGGAACCCAGAAATAAATGTGTGAATCTAAGCCATCTGATTCTTGGCAAAAATACCAAAAATATACATGGGGAAAAAGCTTTAACAAAAGTGTCAGGAAAACTGAAATTAGATCTCTCTGCCTTTCATTCTACATAAAAATCACCTGAAAGGCTAGAGAGACATCTTAGTGGTTAAAAGCACTGGCTGTTCTTCCAGAGGACGTGGTTTTGATTCCTAGCACCCATATGTGGTTTACAACTGCTTGTAACTCCAGTTCCAGGGAATCTGATGCCCTCTCAGGGCTCTCTGGACACCAAGCTACAAGCATTGTACTCAGATAGACATGCAGAAAAATACTCATTAACATAAAAATAATTAATACACCTGAAATTAAAATTAAAATCATCTGAAAATGAATTAAAGGCCTAAAACTTTAACACAGATACAGAAAAACATGAGAGAAACACTTCTGGACTTTGATACTGGTAACAATTTCCTGAGTGGGACTCAAAACTCAAATAACAAATGAGATTATATAAAACTTAAAAGCTTCTGTCAGCAAATTAAAGAATGATGAGTAAAGATGAAAAAAATATGGAGTGGAAGGAACTCCCAACAGAATTAATACCCAAAATATATAAAGGAGTCAAGAAATCTAATACCAGATGATCACATAATCCAGTCAGTAAATAAGCCTGTGATCTCAAAGAAATTCCAGTGGCTGACTGACAACCATGTAAAGGTCTGAGTGTCTTTGGCCACCAGGGAAATGTAAATCAAACCGCACTAAGAGTCCACCTCACCGTAGTTTAGGTGGCTCTCATTAAGGAAAAATCAGATGGCAACAAATGTGAGAGGAGCAAGGAGCCCTTATACCCAGCTGGGAGGACAGTAAATTATATAGCCCTGGGGAAAGTGGTTTGATGGCCCCTTTAAAAACTAAAACTATACTACTGGGTATCCAGCATCACTTCTAGGTGTAAACCAGAAAGAAAGCACACAGAAGAGATACCTATATGCCCTTGTTTATTGCTCTACTGCTCACAGCAGCTAAGTCATAGAATCAGCCAGGGTGCCCATCGTATTTACCATCAGATGAGTACACAAAAGAATGGGCCGTACACACACAATGGAGTAGTGTTTGGCCATAATGAATAATAAAATTGTATTATTTGCAGAGAAATGGATGGAACTCAACATACTAAGTAAAATAATCCAAACACAGAAAAGACAAATATCACTTTTTCTCTTTTATTTGGAAAATAGAGGCTTGGAGGAGAGGACCTGAAAGCAAGCAGGTTCTACTAGGGAAGGCAAAGGGAAAGGAAGAGGGGTGGTAGGAGAGTGTTAGAGAGGACAATAGGAAGGGTTTATAATAAGACATAATATGTGAGTGTGAAAGTTTTCACTAATAATCACACTAATAGTGTAATAATATAAATAATTATTAGTTTGCATTAATAATTACAATTTTAATTGCTAGGACAAAGAGAGAACATTAAGTCTGCTTCAAAAGGGTACACCAAATGAATTAGAGGTTAGACTATATTTTCCTTGTCACACATATAGATTATTTGTTTAAGCTCCCTTTAATAGCATTTTTAAAACCTGGTTTACATTTTGACCTAGTGTGTAAAACTTAATAAAAATAAGATTTTTTAATATTCAAAAATGTAATTATAATATAACTGAAGTTTTAATTGTTCAGTTTGACATGCGTTATTTTGCACGTGGCTATGAATCATCAGTTAATAACTGTTTTGTGGTTTTCATTCCTACCAGAGTTCTCATAAATCCTCCCTAGTCTTGATTAATACAAATGATTTTTTTTGGCAACAACAAATTTTATCACCTCATTATTCATCCCCTCTTCCAGATTGCTAATAAATATAGGCCGGAGGGGATGGCTTAGTGGTCTAAGCATCAGATTTGAAATACCTAGAGTCCCTGGAACTGCAGGTTTGAATGTCAGCAGAGTCAACCAGCTCATCATTCTTCCAAGGTAGATAAATGGAGTTCCATGCAGAGCACTGTGTGGGGTCATTAGTGTGAGATCTTTAACACCTGACGTTGGTTATGAGTGATGCAGGCCCATATGTCTTTCTAGAAGGATGGGGGTCTCAATCAAAGTATGAACAGCATTTCCCTCTGAATTTGTTGTGTAGTTATTTATGTAGTAGTTGACATCCTGCTTCCTGGAGTTCTCGGAGCTCACATCCGCATCCGAATTATAAACAGTACAAGAATGTTTTAGAAGAAAATCCTCTTCAAAAGAAAAAAAATTGATCATTTTGTATGACAATTGCTAGTCCTGTGGCTATTTTTGTTAGTAGCATGTTTCAATTTATGAAAGTTGGCCATTATTATAATTGTTTCCTTTTTAGTTACCAAAATCTATATGCATGTACATATGACTGAGGAGTTTTATATATTCCTTTATTTTTCCTTTATGATAGCCTTCAGTACGAAAGGGTGTTCTACCAAGAATGCTTGAAGAAATTTTGAAGACTAGATTCATGGTGAAGCAGTCAATGAAGGCTTACAAGCAAGACAGAGCCCTGTCACGAATGCTTAATGCACGTCAGCTGGGACTAAAGCTGATAGCAAATGTCACATTTGGCTATACATCTGCTAATTTCTCGGGGAGAATGCCATGCATTGAGGTAACACATTTAATACTTTTTTTCAAGAGCAAAAAAGTACTTTTTTATGTTTTTAAACTTTTGACTAAAGTGTCATTTCCATGACATACTAGTTTTTCTTAAATTAGGTCTATAATCATGCATCTTCCTGAGTATTTGTGAATTTCCTCTGAAAATTCTGTTCCCTTATTTCAATAATAATTTTTAAATTGTACATATTTTCACATTTATTACCCTGAGTTGAGGTTTCAATGGCAGTTTATAGTAGTGTTTACAGTAACTTTTATACAAAATAATTCCTTTTAGTATTTTGATAGAGACAAAATTATAGTCCAAATGTTACAATAAAGAAAAATCATTCCACAGGCTGGGGAAATGGTTCAGTTGGTAATGTGCCTACTGTATAAACCTGAGGGGCCCAGGTTGACATCTCCAATACCCACATGCACTGTCAGGGGCAACAGCTTGTTGCCTGTGGTCTCAGTGATGAGGTGGTTGACTCTTACTAAGTAGTTTGTCCAACTGAATAAGTGAGCTCTAGGTTCCGTGGAAGACCCTGTCTCAAAAAAGGTAAAAAACAATTGAGTAAGACACTTAATGTCAACCTCTGGCCTCTACACACACACACACACACACACACACACACACATACACACACACATTATACAAAAGTAAAATCTATTTATTTATTTATTTGGCTTTTTCAGACAGATTTCTCTGTGCAATAGCCCTGGCTGTCCTTGAACTCACTTTGTAGTTCAGGCTGACCTCGAACTCACAGAGATCTGCCTGCCTCTGCCTCCCAAGTGCTGAGATTAAAGGCATGTGCCACCACCGCCCTACAAAATCTTCTGTATTTGTTAGTGTACCAATTAAAGAAGGTAAAACCTTCATTTGGATTGATCAGTTGAAAAACACTTTTCATAGGACAAAACTAATTTCTTAAGATGTTTTTTACTAGACATGAATATGAAACAGTGCAGCAGAATAATGAATGTACTAGTGACAGAGAAAAGACAGGGGATCCATTGGCCTCATGATCTTTAATGTTACATGAGGGGTTGTAATGTGCCCAACTTACATATTTGCTGACAGAAGCTAGAGGAGGAACAGAGTCTTTTCACAGTTCACAGTAGGCCAAGTGAGCTTCACAGCTGCTCAGGGACTGGCAGTAGAACTCAGCAGAAGCACTCACCAAAGCAGCCTGATAACTTGACTTCCATCCCTGGAACCCACAAAAAGGTGGAAGGAGAGATTGGGTTACACAGAGTAGTAGTCTTCTGGCATCTCAGGTGCCAGTGTTGGGCTGGAAAGGTGGCTCCATGGGGGAGATGGGTGTGGAAAATGGTTCAGTCAGTAAAGTGCTTGCTGTGCAGTCTTAAAAACATGAAATCCTCAGGACCCACGTAAATGGTATGCACTACCATGTCTGTAAACTCAATGCTGGGAGAAGGTGGCTGTTGGACAGAGATTCAACATTTTATTAAAACTTACTAGTTTCAGTTAGATAACATGGTTTTCAGTGCTTTTATGGTTGATTGTCTTATTGTTATTGATGTTATTATTCTGTTTTGTATTGAGACAGGATCTCACTATGTAATCCTAGCTGGCCTGGAACCCATAGAGATCCACCTTCCTCTGCCTCCTAAGTACTGGGATTAAAGATATGCACTACTATGCATGATAATTCATAATATATTTTAATGTATTAAGTTAGAGTTCACATTTTCAAGGTTTTCTAATATACTAAAAGTCTCAATAGGATATATTATCTTAATTTAAAATCCAAATTAAAATTTTGCTCCCAGTTTTATTATCTATTGTGTTTATATGCCAGTGTTTACTCTACAGTGCAGCTTTAGACAGCTTTCTAAATACTATTCAATCCTATGTTTAGTTTGGAAACTTCAACTTTTGTAGCAAAAAAGGGAAGCATCAATATTATTAACAAAAAGACAAAAATGCATAGTTTTATTTTAAAATTGCAAAAGGACTGCTCCATTTAGTTTGATGGAATTCTCTATCTTTTCATCTCAATGATCTTAGTAGATATAACACCAATGCTATATAGTGTCCTTAATTTACCAAACTATATAGCCTAATGAAGCTGTGTCTCACATTGCGTAAGGCCTAGTATCTTTTATCAGCTTCTGCCATGATCCTTGCTAAAACTCACTGGCCACAGTGAAAGAACCCTGGGGGCATATTTATTTACCTACTTGTTTTAAATTGAACATTGCTAATATTTTTTTCTGCCATATAATTGTTTACATTTTTTTCTTTTACTGAGTTTTACCAAAATATATGTATAATCAATCACAAAGATTTGGTTTCGGCATTTAAATACACTATCATAAGCACTAATTTTGAAAGATATAATCAACTGCACCCTAGTTGATTATATGGGTATAAAAGACAGACCTTGGATAATCCTTGAAAAACAAGATTTATTCTTCCAAGAATCAAAGGTACCTGTGTACCTTGTAAAAGTGTGCATGCAATCAATTCTGCTTCCTGGTACATTCAAAGGCAAGTTCATAGTTGTCAATTCTTTTAATTCGGTTTTTTAACTTTGTGATGATACTGATAGCTATTTTGGTTTTACATTACTTCATTTCTAGAAATATTCAATAATTAAAATTTTAATATTATTAAAATCTGTTGACTTTTACGGAGCAATGTTGAAAAAGTCATTTCTAATGTGTTTTGTCAACAGGTTGGTGATAGTATTGTTCACAAAGCCAGAGAGACCTTGGAACGAGCAATTAAACTAGTGAATGATACCAAGAAATGGGGCGCTAGGGTTGTTTATGGTGATACTGACAGGTAATGGATTTAGGGATTATAGTTGGGTTTTTGGTTTGGTTTGGGGGTGTGCTTTTTTTCTTGTTAATTTTTTATTTTGTTTACATTTATTGATACCTTCTTTTTGGTGTGTGAAATAGCTTAGGGAAAATCCTTTTGAGTACTTACTCCTAGATCAGTCTTCTTGTCCTTATGATCTCTTGGTTGGATAGTTCTTCTGAGTCACTGTATTTCAGTCCCTTAGAATAGTAGTAGTAGTAGTAGTAGTAACAATAATAACAATAGCAATAAACAACTGCCAGCTAGGGAGATAGCTCAGAGTTGGTAAGAACATTTGCTATCCTGCCTTGAAGACCTGAATTTGGATTCACAGTACCCACATTAAAAACTAGACATGGCCACATGAGTAACCCCAGCACTAGGGAGGGCAAAGGCAGGAATATCTCTGGTTTTCTGGCTGTCACCATAGCACGAAAAGGGAGGAAAATGATAGGGGCAGTCATTGTCATTCTCTGTCCTTGGTAAACACATACCTACACATGTACACACATATACCCTACATAATCAAGAACAAAAATTAATCTTTTAAAAAGACAGTTGTCAAAGCCTTACACTGTTAACTTTTTATTAAGTCTATTGACCTTCTAAGAGAAGCAAATAGACAAATACAGTTACCTGTTTTATCCTAGAGAATATGCAGACTTCTCCAAGCCCATTTACATCCTGGTAAGGAATGGGATATCTTTTGAATCCTGGATTACTAACATTACCCTGCTTGCTTTGTTACTCATTCTAATATTTTTCAAGGTTCAGTTATTTATGTAACATTTTACTTGTTTGACTCCTAGAAATCCTTCTAGAATGTTCTAATTTGTTGCAGTCTGAAGTGGTTTTCATAATAAATTTAGAGTTCCATTGTGATCAAGCTAGGAGCTCTTGCCTCAGCACCTCTGATCATTATTCAACAGAGCAATAGGAGAGAATGTTCCTAATCAATAAAAATAACTTGTAAGTGATCTTTAAATAAAATCTAATCCTCTCAGTCCTTCAGAATGTATATACAGCCAGCATTATATTAGTACTCAGTGAGACCTTGTTGCATGTAGCAACCTTTTCATTACCAGTAAACAGGAATAGTTTGATGTTTTCAAAGCTCCATCAATATTATTCAGTGTTGCTCATCAAAAGCCATACCTTGGTTTGTCTTTGGGCATTTTGCTGCTCAATTAAACTTCTGCTTGGTAGTCTATCAAAATAAGTACTAAAACAAACTTCATTAAGAATTCTTTGCAAAATTTGTAGAAAAGAAAAAAGCTAAATACTTAAATTGTTTTTAACTCAGAGTCTATGTGTTTTAGTTGGTGATACATAGGATCATAAGTTAGCATGATTTTTACTGAATGTTATATACTATTAAAAATCTTTAAGAATTGAAACAAACCAGGCATAGTGGTACATGCCCTTGAATCCCAGCACTTGGGAAACAGTGGCAGGTAGATCCCTCTGAGTTCAAATCCAGTCTGATCTACATAGAGAGTTTCAGGCCAACCAGGGCTACACAGTGAGACTCTGCCTTTAAAACAAAAATATTAAAAAAAATAAATTAAAAAATAATTTCAAAATCCAATGCTCACAGGCTCTCAGAACAAAAGGGTATGTAGAATTACTTATGCTAGCAATTTATATGCTATTGGAAGTTTATGCCCTTAGGTAAGAAATTATCACCAACTAGTCAGTAATTGATACATAAATGTGAATATATGTCTTGATTCCTAGCAAATGCTTTCTCTATATATCAGATTTCACAGGAATATTGAGATTCCAGTCAGCTAAATTTATGGACACTATCACTTTGATCATCATTGATTACTTGATCTGGTGTAAGGACAATTTCTTTAGGCTGTGCCTTCTAACAGCAAGGTAAAAATAAATTATTAGAAGTACAAAAATTTTCCAAAAATGTATGTCTTAATAATTACTTTTATTCAAATTAAGTATAAATTTTTCATTAGGAGGATGATTATGATAAAGGGTTTTAAATGCCTTAGAAATAATAAATATTTGGCAGAGTGGAAAAGAAATTTCAACTGAAAGAAAGTATCTGAAATTTGTCTAGCTCTATTTTTAGTATATTAACATGGCCAATCATAATTCACATAGCTTCTGACTCAACTACTTCATCAGCTGAATGAAGGAACTTGGTAAATGATGATGAGTCACCATTGCCTCCCTCAGTCTCAAGGATCAAGATTCATAAAGAATCTTGGGTTCCATCTGAGGTTAGTCAGGTAGCAGAGTATCAAAATGACACAGGAGACTGTTTTTTATTACCACCCACTTAAGTGTATTAAATAAGCATACTGTATATTATAGTGGCTCAAACAATTATTTTATATAGTAATGGTTCTCATTCACATTTATTCCATCCAGTGGGATGAAACTTGCTTCAGTCAATGACTCAAGCTATTTATAATAGTAATTCTTAGGCGTTGTAGGGAAGAACTTCCAGTAAGAATATATATACTTTCAGGATAGGGAAGTAAAATCAGAATCTCTTGGGAAATTCATCAGACCATAATTAAGAAAAACCTCCTAGACAATACTTATGTCCCCATTTTGTCCCTAAAATGTATACTAATTACAATTCTAAATGTATACTTGAACCTATTTAGCCCAAAGATGAATGTTATTTAAATGTATTAAAAGTACAGTAACAATGAGAATTAGGTGTAAGACACTCTTTTTACCAGGTGTGGTTAATACCTGTAATCCTAGGACTTGACAGAAAAGAAGCAGAAGGATTACCCCAAGTTCTGGGCTCAAGTGGGTTACATGTTGAGCTGCAGGCCAGGCATGACTATTTAACAGGGCCATCTCAAAAACAGTTGTAACAAAAAAGATATCTTTTCCGTTTTAGACTACTCATCTATGTACTGTGATCAGAACTTCACATTAATTCAGGGTAATTCCCTTGAAATGTAGCTCCAAATCAAGTTAACTACAGCAGAGTATCCACCAATAAGCCCATTAATACTATTAAGTAAAATCTCAAACATATAACTTTTAAAATACACTGAGTGTGCTTCTAAGTGTGTATACACATACTAAATAAACATATCTATAGGCTTTTGTACCCCTGACCCAAGGGTTAACATGAGTCCCTTTCTATTATTGTAGATTAGTTTTATTTCTTTCAAGTATTTTATATAAACGGAATTATACAGTATGTGCTTTCTTATGTCTGGTCCTGAAGAGTGAGCACTCTAAGAGACAGATGGGGGAGAGAATTAGAGAACATAGAGGTGAGTGCTGTTCTAGAAATACATGTGTTATGCTGTGGTCACTTGGCCCATCTGACAAAGTAACAAATATAACATGTTTGGATATCTAACACACTTGGTTTTATCACTTTTATTGAAATATATAGCCTTTACGGAAGTGCACAGCATATAATTTATATAAAAGTATATGGGCCTAAGTAACCAGCCACCACTCTAGTCAAGTTACAAAACATTTCTTTTTGTTTGTTTGTTTTGTTTTGTTTGTTTTTGTTTCTCTGTGTTACTTTGGAGCCTGTCCTGGAACTAGCTATTGTAGCCCAGGCTGGCCTCAAACTCACAGAGATCTGCCCGCCTCTGCCTCCTGAGTGCTTGGATTAAAAGCATGCACCACTACTGCCCAGCAGAACATTTCTATTGCTGTAAAAGTTCTTTCCTTTCTCCCCTCTACAGTCAGTACTCATTTTTCATACCAGCACCACCATGCAGTCACATCTCTGATTTCTGTCACCATAGCTTAACTACTTGTTCTTAAATATATGCACATGTGCATCTTATTTTTAAAGTGTTTATATTCATCATTGAATCTGAAAAAACCTAAAAATAATAACTTTTTATAATAAAAATGATTTGGCAGTCATTTATTAAACATATTCTTAGCATAAAAACCAGCAGTCACACTTCTGTATGTTTAAGTACAGTTATTTAAGGGGAAAAGGATGTTCATGCAAAAAGATGCATATAAATCTTCTTTAGAACTTTATTCATTATAGTCAAATGAAAGGATAGAAATTTTATGGTATATCCAGACAGTGGAGGTATAGATATAGGTATCTCTAGTTATAAAAAGAAGCCAGTTATCCCAACATTATAGACGACCCTCTCAGGTATGCTAAAAAGGAAGCCAGACACAATAGAGTATGTATGATATAGTTCCATTTATACAGAATTCTTGAAAAAACAAAACTAATCTGTAGTAACAGAAAACCAATCATGTAATCCTGGGGCAGGAGTACAGTTTTAAAAGACTATTTTTTTTAATTAACTTAACTGTGTATCATACACCACCTTGAATACCCACAGGTGATCTAGGACCTTCTTGGCAGCTTCAGTGTCTGAGTTTTAGTTGTACCTGAGCCTTTGAGAGCCATAGCTAGGTATCTTGTAAGAATCCAAGGAGAAAGGGGTAAACAGGAAAGCTGTGATAGGAAGCAACTTAAGAAGGAACAGTCAGGGTGGAGTGGATCATCTTGGTTTAGACTGTTTATCAGCCAGGAAGTGACTCTGGATGAAATTTGTTCTTACAATGACTTCCACATTACCTTGCTGTATTTTTTAATCTCTTAGTATGTTTGTGCTACTGAAAGGAGCCACTAAGGAGCAGTCTTTTAAGATTGGTCAAGAAATTGCTGAAGCTGTTACTGCTACTAATCCTAAGCCAGTGAAATTGAAGTTTGAGAAGGTAAGGAGCTAGAGTGTTACTAATCACATGCAGAGTCTCCATACCTCTACAAATTCCTGACTCACTCAGTCTGTAGCTCTGTAAATACGCTGACTATTAAAGTTTTTAGTTTTATATACTCTCAGTTTCGGAAGGTTGTATGCATATAGTTGTGTTTGTTTGGTTCATTTGGTTTGGTTTGGGGTTTATGTGTGGTGTTTGGGTATAATGTTAGGGCCTAGCTTGTATTAATACTCTACAACTGAGCTGTATCCACCAGGCCTCCCAATTTTTTTTTTCAGCAATATCTTAAGATGTGAAAAGATGATTTCATTTCCTTTTGCTATAAAACAGGCCACTCCAACCTTAGTATAAGGCAGCCATCGTATCAACAGATTTTATAGTTTGGGAGTTTAGAAAAGCTACATCAGAGGCTTTGTCTCTGCTTCAATTTCTAGGCCCTCAGCTAGGAAGTTACAAAGGCTGACTGTAACCTCAGCAGTCAACAACTAAGGGCTAAAATCACCTGACGTCTTCCTACTCCCACGTCTGCGTGTGATGAATGCCTGTCTTTGTAAATGTTCCATGTTACCTTGGAAAACGGTGTATATTCTGATGAATGGTGAGATTGCTGTGGGAAACATTGCTCAGTTCTTCCAGTGGTTGTGTTGTGGAAGCATATCTCTTCTCACTGATTTTCTGTCACTCACAAGTTGGAGATGCTAAAGTGTGCACTGTAATCATGGATTTGCTTCTTAGTTTTTATTTAGGTTTTATTGCCTTAAAAGAATTTTTTAAAATGATATTCCTTGTATTGAACAAAGACCACTTCTTCCATCTTTCTTTTCATTAATATTAACATTAATATTAATATCGTTAATATTAGTGCAGACGTGAGAGTAAGAAAGTATCGGGTGCTTTCTGTTTTTTTTTTGGTTTTTTTAATTCTTTTGTGTCCTTATGTTATATAAATTTCTAATAGATCTTAAGAATAGTTTTATTTTTTATTTGTTTTCTGATCATTTCTGCCTTTTAATTGGGATATTAAGGCCATGTACATTTAATGTGCTTATTGATAAAGCTTGGGCATTCCACACGAACATATATTTCAAGTTACCACTTTGACTGTGACAAACAGAAACTTTTTATTTTTAGATTAAGAAAAAATAGATATGCCAGGCACCATGGCACATGGCTGTAGTCCTAACTGTTCCGGGGGCTTAGAAAGGAGAATCACTTTAAAGACAACATGGCACAAGCCCGTTGTCCTACCTGCTTTGGGTCTTAGAAAGGAGACTTACGTTTAAGCCCAGGAATTCAAAGCTACTTTGAAAAAAATAGTGAGACTGTGTTTTTAAAAAGAAAAATAAGAAATTTTAAATGAGGGTTTGGGGAAGAGGGGAATTTAGAAGCAAGAAAAAAGATAACATTTGTAATTTAAAATAAAAGGAATGTCCCATCGGTCCAGGGATCTATCCTAAAGATGAAATCATATAAGGTGTAAGGCGGTTTACTGCAGCCTTATTTCTAAGGCCTAAAGATTCAGATATCCTCAGTGCCCCTTAGGAGGTCATCAGTCACCTCAGTCACAGCACCCATATACCACGGACCCCTTAGGAGGTCATCAGTCACCTCAATCACAGCACCCATATACCACGGGCCCCTTAGGAGGTCATCAGTCACCTCAATCACAGCACCCATATACCACGGACCCCTTAGGAGGTCATCAGTCACCTCGGTCACAGCACCCATCTACCACGGACCCCTTAGGAGGTCATCAGTCACCTCAGTCACAGCACCCATATACCATGGACCCCTTAGGAGGTCATCAGTCACCTTGGTCACAGCACCCATATACCATGGACCCCTTAGGAGGTCATCAGTCACCTTGGTCACAGCACCCATATACCATGGACCCCTTAGGAGGTCATCAGTCACCTTGGTCATAGCACCCATATACCATGGGCTATTCTGTAGCTTTAAGACAGATGAACCTTCCACACTCAAATGCAATGCTCTCCCAAGAAAACTATTGACTTAAAGCTACAAAGTGCAAAGCAGTGTATATGGTAAGCTGCTGGTGCAGGGAGAATAGTTGATTTTTCACAGAGCATCTCTGGAAAGAACAGGGGAAGCCAGTAGCAGCAAACCTTTAGGAAGTTCTCACTGCTTATTCTTATAACTTTAATTTTATGTTATATGTTGATATAAAGTAATTTAAAATTAATATTTAATTGATGAGTTTTGAAAAAAGTGTCACTTGAAGTAGAAACAGGTCAGTCCAGAAAAAGGAGTAAATGGTTAAGAAGTACTAGCAATTGATTCTGTATGTTTTCACATTCCAGGTTGTAAATCGGAGTTCATTGCATCCTTGGGAATATTTAAACATTTTATAGTGGCATCCAAATACAGAGAACAATAACAGAATATTAGTCACAGTTTGAGGAAGGTGCTTACTAAGAGTCATTTTGTCAATTTTACTACAGGTATATTTGCCTTGTGTTTTACAAACAAAAAAGAGATATGTGGGTTACATGTATGAAACTCTGGATCAGAAGGACCCAGTATTTGATGCAAAAGGAATAGAAACAGTCAGAAGAGATTCTTGCCCTGCTGTTTCTAAGGTAGGTTCTATTTTTGTTGTTTACAACATTAAGATATAAGTAGTAAAGAATCTGGTATAGATGTAACTGTCCTTAAATGTGCATTTAGTTTAAGGACATATGACCCACATAATTACACAGAACTATGGGAGGGAAATAAGTGAATTTTGAGAATTTTATTTCTAGTTGGAAATTATTCTACTTCAGTACTTAATTTCAGACTTCTTCCCATACCTTTGTTCTCTCAGAATTAAGAGTTTCTTGCCTGTCGCCTTTGATGATAGGATAGCTTCTCATATAACAACTCCCACAATGTATGGAACAGCATGAAGATGAGAAACTACAGACCCTCCTAAGTAACTGAGTTCATTCCAAGTTGACTGGAACTTCCTCTCTCAACCCACTTTGTATTGGTTTATGTCATATCATACATACTTACAGCACAGAAAACTGTCACTTACAAAGCTATAAAAAAAATGCTGATTTTTTTAAATTTGACTCATTGGTAATATTACATTTCTCTTTATCTTTTCTATAGCTAAATTGGGTTCTTTTAGTGCATAAGGTTTGGTCCTATTTCTCATGCTTCAAGTGCTTTGACTGTTTAAGAAAAACAAGTTTCATGTTTTTCATCACGTGGCAAATGTTTCATCAGAATATCATTCCAGTATGATTTTTCTCAAGCTGTGTGATAGTCTTAGAAACAGCAGGCTATATAACATCTCAAACTTCAGTCTCTAATAATTTTTAATATCTAATCACAAGATCAAGGGCGTGTGTGTCTGTGTGTGTCTGTGTGTGTGTATTTGACTCAATACCTGAAAGCTTTTAATGAAAGTATAATGATAATGCTGAAACATACTGGGTGCTAGTTTATCTTTTCTGCATCTTTTTGTTTTAAGATACTTGAACGTTCTCTAAAGCTGCTGTTTGAAACAAGAGATATAAGTCTAATTAAACAGTATGTACAGCGACAATGTATGAAGCTTGTGGAAGGGAAAGCCAGCATACAAGATTTTATCTTTGCTAAGGAGTACAGAGGAAGTTTTTCTTACAGACCTGGAGCTTGTGTTCCAGCTCTTGAACTTACAAGGTAATGATGCACACAACAGCCTAACAATCCTCAGTACACAGCCAGGACTTTGCAGAGGCCACCTGCATCAGTAAGAGAAAAGACAATAGCCACGATGCAGTGTTTCCCACACTAATGTTCCCTGGGCTTTTCTTAGGAAACTAAATGCAGTACAGTTGTGATGTTTCTGATTACATTTGCTTCTTCCATAGAATCACTAAACCATCCTTCATTTTGAACTGCCAGAGCAAGCATTTAGATTCCTTTCTGCAGCAGATTGTTTAGTCAGTTCTCTCTTCTTTCCCTGTTAGATAACAACACTTATTAGGGTCTCACACCATTCGGTTCATGGTGCTGTAGAGAGTAAGTTTCTACTTGATAGCAGCTGAGCCAAGTGTATATAATTCTCAAAGAAGCAGCAGTCTATTTGAAGGTAGCCCTGTAGATTGCTCATGGTTTCAAGCTTAATTCTGAATTTGCTGGGAAGGTGCCTTCTGCCTTCTGTGATATTCTGACTATGAACTTCATTTGGGTTTGAACAGGAAAATGCTTACTTATGACCGGCGCTCTGAGCCTCGGGTTGGAGAACGAGTACCATATGTCATTATTTATGGGACCCCTGGACTGCCCCTTATCCAACTGATAAGGCGCCCAGCAGAAGTCCTGCAGGATCCGACTCTGAGACTGAATGCCACCTACTATATCACCAAGCAAATTCTTCCACCTCTGGCAAGAATCTTCTCTCTTATTGGTATTGATGTCTTCAGCTGGTATCATGAATTACCAAGAGTAAGTTTACTAAATAACACATGTCCTATAAATATTTCAAATTTCAGTATTTTATTGTGTTATAAGAAGTTCTCCAAACTTATGAAGATGCCATACTCTCCAAAGAAAAACTGATGATCTATAAATACCTTCTTAGCTTCTATCAAGTTTCCCAAAATACAGATGTTAAAGTGAATCCCCAAGAGTTTCATTGGTAAAGGGCCACAAAACAACTGAGTAAATCACCTAGTGGAAAAAAAATGAATTCTGAAATTACTTCAAAATGAGTAGGTTTTTATAAGATTTATTTATTTTATTTTGTGAGTATTATTGCATATGTGGTGGATGTATATGCCTCATGAATGTCTGGTGCCTGTGAAGTCAGAAGAGGACATCCGATATCCTGGAACTGGAATTACAGATGTTTATGAGCTGCCATGTTTGTGCTGGGAACTGAATCTGGGTCCCCTGAAAGAGCAGCAAGTTCTCTTAACCATCAAGATATCTCTCCAGTCCCTTCAAAGTGGATGTTTAAGAAATGCATAGGATAGGGCTGAGGATATGTTGTAGTGAGTAAAGTGTTTGCTGCCCCTAGCATGATGTTCTAAGTTTAGATCCTAGCCTCCATGTAAAAAGGTAGAGATGACCTCACATGCTACCACCCTTCACTAGGAGGCAGCGACAAGAGGGTTCCAGTGGCCTGGTAGCCAACCAGTCAAGGCACTCCAAGTTTAGAACAAGTCTCTGTCTCAAAAAAAAAGTAGAAAGCAATAAAATTAAACACCTTATGTGCTTTACATGCTATAGCATGGGTATGAATACACACATAAAATGCATGGAATGTAAGATGAGTGGTGGTACATGCCTATTATTCCAGAACTCTGGAAGCTGGAGCAGGAAAATGGTGAGCTTGAGGTCAGCCTCAGCTACATAGCAAGATCCTGTCTCAAAGGAAAAGAATATATGGGATGCAGTGTCTAACTATAATCCTGGAAAAAAAAGATGCAAGACTAATGTTAAAATACCATTTCACAGCTGAATGATGATGGTACACGCCTTTAATCTCAGCACTCAGGAAGCAGAGGCAGGCAGATCTCTGAGTTTGAGGCCAGCCTGGTCTACAGAGTGAGTTCAGTCAGGTTTACACAAAGAAACCTTGTTGTGGAAAAAAAAGAAAAGAAAACTTTCCCTAGAGTAAAATGCCCAGTGTAGGAGCTTAGCACAGAGCTTTGCTTGAACTGCTTTTGCTTAGTGTTTGCTTTACTCACAAGGTACCTGGAAAGGGAATGTGTGAGTCTAAGCATCTGGGGCATGTTTCTCTAAGAGAACTGTCATCTCTATTTCTGAGAATTTACTTCAAATGTGCTCAGTCTTTTGCCATTATCCCTGGTATTCAGCCAAACTGATAAAGAAAATGTGTTCCTTTAATTACATTTTCTGTGTGTGTTTTTTTTGTTTGTTTGTTTGTTTTTCAAGATGGTTTCTCTGTAGCTTTGGAGCCTGTCCTGGAATTCGCTTTGTAGACCAGACTGGCCTCATACAGAGATCCACCTGTCTCTGCCTCCCAGATTTTGGGATTAAAGGTGTGCCCCACCACCTGGCTTAAATTACATTTTTAAAAGAAAGGAAAAAGAACCAGGTAATGGTTCTTTAATCCCAGCACTCCAGAGACAGAGACAGGTGAATCTCTGTGAGTTTGAGGCCAGCCTGGTCTACAGAGCGCATTCCAGGACAGGCTCCAAAGCTACAGAGAAACCCTGTCTCAAAGAAAAGAAAAAAAATGAAAAGAAAGGAAAAAGCATTTGATGGAAACAGACGCAGACCCACAGCCAAACATGAGGCAGAGCTCAGGAAATCCTGCAGAAGAGAGGGAGAAAGAATTGTAGGAGCCAGAAGGGTCAAGGACACCTCAAGAAAACTCACAGAATCAACTAACCTGGTTTATACGAATTTACAGAGACTAGACAAGCAACCAGGATGACTGCAAGGGACTGATTTAGGTGTTCTGCATAGATGTGACAATTGTGTAGCTTGGTCCTCTTGTGGGACTCCTAATAGTAGGGACAGGAGCTGACTCTGACATACTTTACTGGTCTTTAGGATCCTACTTCTCATACTGCCCACCCTTAATACATGGGGAGGTGCTTAGTCTTACGGCTGCTTGATATGCTGTGTTTTATTGATACTCCTAGGAAGCATGCCCTTTCCTAAACTGAAATGAGGGAGTGGGTTGGTGGGTGGGAGCAGATGAAGTGGGGGAGAAGCTGAAGAGAGAGGTGGGAGGGGAACCTGCAGCCAGGACATAAAATAAATAAATAAATTTTAGAAATAAAAGGAAGAAGAATATAAGCTAGGAAACTAAGATTAAGACTTCAGAGAATTTGTGCTGATTGGCATATAAAATGCTATATCTTGGTTAGAAGCCAGGAAACTGAGGGTTTTTAATTACCAAGATCAACAAGAATTCTAAGTCAGTGACATTTCTAAGATACTTTGCTCCTGAATATTTATTCAAAATGATTTTGATGGCACCATCAGACTCCATGAACAGAATATATTATTTCAATATAAAAAGAGTACCAGATCCCTGAAATAAGTATTAATGTCAACTGAAGAATTCCTGGGTAACATGTATCCAATTAAATTTGAAATGATCTGGCTTTACTTTCATTGGACCTTTACACTCTACTGACTAACAAAACAAGGTATCTGATGATAGTGTAAGTTCAGGGGCTAAACCGATAGTTAAGTGGCTAAGAGCACTTGTTCATATAGAGGACCCAGGTTCAATTCCCAGCATTCACATAGTGGCTCACAACCATCTGTAGACCAGTTCCAGGAGATCCAACAGGCATGTATGTGTTACACATACATACAAGCAAACAAGACATTTATACACATAAAGTAAAAAATAAAATCATTTTATTATTTTTTAAAATCATCCAGGTAAGTAAAGGCTTTGGTCCCTTCTATACCCCAGTATCTAAAACAATAGTTATTCAGCATTTGTTGAATGAAAAAAAGAAAAACCTGTAATTAAGGGACTAGCTGCTTTCCTGTGAAGACCACCCAGACTTAACTTCTGAACTGATGTTGTTGTAGATCCAGAAAGCGACCAGCTCCTCCAGAAGTGAACTGGAAGGGCGGAAAGGCACTATCTCCCAGTATTTCACCACTTTACACTGTCCTGTGTGCGATGACCTGACGCAACATGGCATCTGTAGCAAATGTCGGAGCCAGCCACAGCATGTAGCAGTCATTCTCAACCAAGAAATCCGAGAATTGGAGCTTAAACAGGAGCAACTTGTGAAGGTACAGCCATACAGCCTTGCTTAGTAGATCTGAACTCCCAAACACTCTTGACTCCTCAGGGAGATAGCATCCACTCTTGAGTGTAGAGTGAGATATGAAACCAGTATGAAAAATGAAATAAGCATTCTACACAGATAAACTTCTAAAAGTCTAAGAAATGCTACAGTTGGGGCTGGAGAGATGACTCTGGTTAAAAGTGCCTGTTGCTCTTGCAGTGGACCTGAGCTCGGTTCCTAGCACCCATGTGACAGCTAACAACTGCCTATAACTCCTATTCCAGGGGATCCAGTGCCCCCTGGCCTCCATGAGAGACCTGCATGAATGTTATACACATAAGCTCACTCAGAGGCACACACACACATATACACACACACATTAATAAATAATTTTTAATTAACACTGCAATTTAACTAAATAGTAAAATGACTTAGGTTATTTTTGTTTAGTTTTTGGTTATATAGGATAGTGTGTTGTTTATTGAAACCTAGATTACAGTGGGCATCTATACAATTTCTTTGATTTAAAAATAATAAAGGTTCTAGCTGATTCATCACTTGCCATTTTCATCAAACTAGTCATCTTAAAGATGGATGAGTGAACTTGTGAAATCTACAGTTCTGAGAATCCAGATAGAAAATAGATAATGAATCAAATCTTCCTGATTGAAAGTGCTATAATCACTCTTGCTGATAGGTTAAGTAATTTGCATTTTATGCTTCCAATAAGTAAGTGGCTAAGATGGACTATTGACATGAAATATAACAGTTTCTCACCAGTTGCATGTAATTCTAGTAAAAATAAACAAGCAAACCTCTCTTGATATAAGTTAAAAAGTGAAATCTAAGCAAAAAGTGTCTTTCTGTACCCATTTCTTGGTCACACTGTGCCCTCCACATCTCCCATGCAGAGGACTGAGGATCACTACTCTTCCTGTGAGTTTACCCCCAATAAACAAACCTTTGTTATACTCCATTCTGGGAGTGTGGAACTCTTGTATGTCAACACATGAGTATACCTTAATCTTACCTATGTTCTGGTCTTTGAATCCCTGTTCCCTCTTTCCAGAAATGTTTTTCTTCTCCCCTTGTGATCACCTGAGAGGAATCAAGTTTAAACAGCTGGACAGGAAAAGCCTTCCCTGTAGTAGACTTCTGCCATTCTCCCCGCTTCCTGTAACTGAAGCTCCACCTGATTCTAGTCCACACTGGTGGTGGTGTGCTAGACATATTGACCGAGTGATTGGGCAACCTCCTGCTTAGTCCATGGAGTTCTTACCATCTAGTGCACTAGTTGAGTGGTCCTAGTTAGTACAGCTACTTAAGTCACTGGGAACTCCTAGCTTTATCTGTTTTACCAGCTTCTATCATGTATCCGCAACAGCTAAATCTCAGAAAAAAATCTCTCATTGGATTCTGGAATCATATGTTGGAAAGAACAGAACTTCAGACCTGCTATGATCAAGCTGTGAGTTAGTCTCTTCTAGGATCTCTTTGTCTTCTGCTGTCAGTGAAAAACACCACTCTAGATGATGCCATCAATTCAGAAAGTATTCATTCATCTTGCCAGTAGGTCTCACTTCTTACAAAGATACAGCTTAAAAGAAATGGTAGCATTTGTAAATAAAGATGGAGAATGGTTT
Source organism: Bramus lutescens (assembly GCA_001685075.1). NCBI lineage: Eukaryota > Metazoa > Chordata > Mammalia > Rodentia > Cricetidae > Bramus > Bramus lutescens. The sequence continues at coordinate 45,393 of LOEQ01007949.1, forward strand.
AACATCTTTCCAAAGACTCTAAGCCTAGCCTGGTGGACATGACTACAATCAAGATAGTTAAAGTGTGTGTGGGAATTTTTATAAATCATCATTTACCAGGCACTCAATAAGAAATGGGAAAGTAGTAATAGCTTTTGATAGCTCTCTCAGTCCAAGATTAGTCAAGGAATTAGAAATACAACTGTGTTGGGGCACTTGGGAGGCAGAGACAGACAGACCTCTGAGTTCGAGGCCATCATGGTCTTTAGAGCTAATTCCAGGACAGCCAGGACTACACAGAGAAACCCAGTCATAGGAAAAAAAAAAGGTACAGAAGGTTGAAGCATCATAAACTAATTCTTATGGTTGTGTATCAAACTCCGAAACACTAAATTAGACAATACATATCTTAGGTGTTTATAGAGTGTTTAAAATTTGACCTCGTTAGGGCTGGTTCATCCCTTCCTGCTCTTTCAGTGTGTCTGTGAGCACCCACACATGTCACACAGACAGACAGACACACACATATACACATAAATAATAAATGTAGTAAATCTACTTAACAATTTCTCAAAACCAGCTGCTCAGATAGAATTACATGCTCTAAGTAGGGAAAGATAAACACTGGAGGATGCAAACACTCATTCACACCAGTGCCCAAGAAGAGGAAACTTGGGAAGGAAAGTCATAATTTTCTCATGGCAACTGAAGCTCTGTATTCCCAGTATTGTGTTCATTGTTCTATCCTTATAATGTGGTAGTCTTTGTCATCTGTGGTAAACACTCAAACTTTGCTTCTTTTTATTTTTGAGATTATCATTTAAGCTATTTTCCTTTCCTTTTTCTTCCTCCCAACCCTCCCATATACCTCTCCTTGTTCTATTTCCAGTTCTTTTTTCATTAATTGTTGCTTCATGCTGTATACATATATTCATACATATACACATACATTCTTAAACAAGCCTGCTCAGTCTGTATAGTGTTACTTTTGTATATGTTTTCAGGACTGACTGGTCAGCATAGGATAACCAATTGGTGGGGTCTTCCCAAGGGAAAGACCATTTCTTCATCTCTCAGTAGTTGCCTATAGTTCCTCTGTGTGGGGTTGAGGCTTGTGGGCTTTCCCCTGTCCACTTTAATGTTTTCTATTTGATCAAGTTATGTATGGGCAGACATGTTGATTAGACTTTAGAAGTGTAGCTTCCGATGTTACTAGGAGAGACAGTCTCACAGCAAACTCCCTGGCCCTCTAGCTTTTACAGTCTTTCTGCCTTCTTTCTCACAGAATTTTCTGGACTCCAAAACTCTGTTTTGATTAGATATGGTTTTCTAGAATGGTCTCAGTATCTTGCATGAGGGGTGAAGACTTCACTTACCTGTGGGTATAAGGACAGATATTTAGAATGTAGTTAGAGATCATACTACTTTAGTAAAGTGGTGGTTATAGATTTGCCTCCACAGTCCATGATCTCACAATGATTTTTTTAATGTCTGCCTTCTAAGCTAAAATGTAATCCTGCTTTTGTATTGTTTGAATTTTTAAACTTAAGTATGAATCAAGCTATAATACTCAGGGTTTACATCACCAGTAAAGCCTTGAAAGTAAACATTTGAGCTAAATTTAGCAAGTTGCATATTCCAGCCTAGATTATTTACCAGACAGGCACAGAGAGTTCTTAAATATTCATCAGTTTGTCCTGGTACCTGAATGTAACTGTAGCACATACAGCTGCAACACAGAAATGCCATATTGGGTAATAGATTTGAGTCTCTTGGCAAAGATCTAATTAGCAAAAGGCTTCCCAGAACAGTATGCTCCATCTTTGCAGAGTATGTGCTTCTAAGCAGTTCACTTGTGGCAGTGACTAACATTGTATACAATGACCGGTGTGCATTGGAAAATGTATCCTTCAGTTGACATGAGGTGTTTTAGAGATAAAAATTTCAGTGCCTGTGAGCCATCTTTAAACCAGAACCCCTCCTACAAATAAACTAGAGCTGTAATTATAGTGAGCTCATTCATCTCTTGAAATAGTCTAGTGCTGTTGCTGCTTGCTATCCTGTCTGCTCTTTCACTCACTTCTGAAGAACTCCATGACTTGGCTCATCTTCTTACCTGAGCCTCCAGAATAACTAGGACTGAATGCTTGCCACTTGAGCTGCCTTTTCTAACCACACAGTTGTTCTGTATTTCCTTGACTCTGAAGAGTTCTCACTAGTTCTCATTAGAATTGGTTTAAACTAGTTTTTCATGTTTAGTATCATTTTAACTACATTTGTGACTATCATTAAACTCTGATGATTGTTTATCATAATGCTTCCCCTTTTCTAGAAATATTTCCTGTAACTGTTTATTTTTAAGCACTGTTTTAGTTAGGGTTCTATTTCTGTGAAAAGACACCATGACCACAGCAACTCTTATAAAGAGAAACATTTAATTGAGGTGGCAGTTTACAGTTTCAGAGATTTAGTCTATTGCCATCATGGTAGGGAGCATGGGGGCTAGGAATAGAGTGGCAGATAGGCAGACATGGTACTGGAGAATGCTACATCTTGACCCAAAGGCAACAAGTGAATTGTCTCATTGGGTGTAGCTTAATCATACATAGTCCTCAAAGCCCACCTCCACAGTGATACACTTCCTCCAACAAGGCCACACCCACTCCAACAAAGCCATAACTCCTAATAGTGCCACTCCCTTTGGGGGCTACTTTCTTTCAAACCACCACCACTGCTGAGAGGTGCTGGTAGCAATGACTTTTACCAGAGGCCATGGGATTATACAGCAAGTGACAACTAGTGTTCAGCCCAGTAAGCCCACCAAGATGAATGACTCCTTGTTGGGGAGCCCTACTAGACAAAGTCCATGGGGGTTACTGGCTATGGAAACTAGTTGTTTTCTGTCTGTAATTTCTCTCATATGTCACTTCATTTCTTCCCTAAGAACAGCTATGGGTGTTTTCCTACTGCCTGTGTATCTCTCTCATCTAAACATTCCATCTTTTGGGCACATACATGGCTGTGGATGGTCAGGAAGATGATTTCTGTTTAAGTTGTATTCTTCTGATGAATAGAAATAATACTGATATCTTTCATTATTCAGCCTGACATAAAAAGGTAATGCTATTCTCAGTCACAAAGACAGCTAATTTGGACTTCAGAGCAGACTGGTGGCCACTGGAGATGAATATCTGGTTGCCCCTGGAGACAAATACACAATGTTTATTGCTGAATCAAGTCAGAAATGAGGCAACTTTGGTAGACACAACTCCTTGTCTAGCAACTGAGACCTTGTGCATGTACTCCCTACCACTCAAGGTTCTGCTGTGTCTGGGAAAGAGCTACATGCATGGCCAAGCATTACTTACTGATTGATCAATGTGACATCCCTAGCCTAAGAGAAACTATATTACTTAATCATGTGTTATGAGAATGGGTCAGGTCCTGAAAATGTAACATATAATTGTCCAGAGTTTGGCTGTCAGAGAAGTGGCAGCAGTGTAGACAGGAGAGGCTGAGGGAGTAGAGCCAGAGATATGGAAGCCGTAGAGCTACTTAGAGAAGCTGCTATGTAGAATAATGAGGAGCCTAAGTAGAGCTATTTAGGGATCTATGTAGAAGAGCAAGAGAGGTTTTCATAGAGGATTTTTTTTCAAGGTGAATTAAAAGAAAAGGTTACCATCATAGAACATCTGTGTTTTCTTATTTTTCCCCTCAGATAGAAAAAGTCTATCGCTCAAATAGATAAGAATTTTCCTAAGCCCTTGCCACATTCGTGGATTTTTTGCACACTCTGGGTGCTGACTGGAGGGCTTCCTCCCCCGAAGTCAGCCATATACCATTTCGCACTCTCTGGCCCCCAAGGCTTTATCCATACCATAATGCAAAAATTCATTCAGTCTAACTTTAAAAGTCCCCATCGTCTATTACTGTCTCAGCAATATTTAAATACCCAGAGTTCAAAGTCTCTTCTGAGATTCATTCAATCTCTTAACTGCAATTCCTATAAAGTAAAAATTAAAAAAAAAAAACAGATCACAAATGTCCACCATATAATGGCACAGGATATACATTGCCATTCCAAAATATAGGGAAGGAAGAATAGTGAGGAAATACTGGACCAAAGCAAGACCAAAATCCAGCAGGGCAAACTCCAAACTCTGCATCTACATGTCTGATGTCAAAATGCTCTTCAGATCTCCAACTCCTTTTGGCTTTGTGGACTGCAACACACTTCTTTCTCTTGCACTCCTAGTTAGCAGCTCTCCTCAGCAGGTATCCCATGACCCTGGCATCTCCAACATATTGGGGTCTCTAGAGCAATCCAGGCTTCACCTTTACAGCTTCACAAAACGGCTTCTCTAGGCCTCCATTCAGGTACACATAGCCTGGTCTCAGAGACTTTCCTTGGTTGTGGAAGTAGATTCCACAACCCCTTTCTTCTGTCCTTAACTCTAAAGCCAGAACCACGTGGCCAAAGCTGCTAAGTTCTGCTGCTTGCTGGGGCTGGAACATGACCCCTTTGTTCAATTACATCTTCACCAACTTTCTGTTTTCAGTGGTTTCTATCACTGCCTAAGCTTGGCTGTCCTGAAACTGGATCTTTATAGACCAGGCTAGCCTCAAACTCAGAGATCTTTTAATTACATCTTCACCAGCTTTCTGTTTTCAATGATTTCCTTCACTGCTTAAGCTTGGCCATTCTGAAACTTGCTCTGTACACCAGTCTGGCCTCAAACTCAGAGATCTACCAGCCTCCGCCTTCCAAATGCTGGGATTAAAGGTGTGTGCCACCACACCTGGCTCTAAACTTCTAATTTCTTTTCACAAGTTGGAAACTTAGTTGGGTAGGATCTTTCCCTAAGATCACCACTCCCTTTATTCCATTTCTTAATTTGTTTATCTCCTTGAACACAGTATTTAGTTCTGTTCCACTTCCTGGTGCCCCTTTTCTTAATATGTGTTTTGTATTTTTATTTGTTCATCTTGATCCTTTTCCTTATGAATCTTTATCAGAGTTAACGCTATTAACCACATGACAGCATCTCTACTAGGTTGTTTAGAAATTTGGTCATTTTAAAGTTGAAACTTGGCCATTTTCTTTCAAACCACCACAGTGACCAAGGCAGCTTTTAAAAACAGAAACATTTAATTGAGGATTGGTTTACAGTTTCAGAGGTTTAGTTCATTATCATGGTGGGAAACATGGCAGCACACAGGCAGAAATGGTGCTGGAGAAGTAGCTGAGAGCCACCTCCTGATCCACTGACCGAGAAAGAGGGATGGGGAGAAGAAAAGGAAGGGAGGAGACAAAGGGCCTTATGCATCCCAAGCTGGTCTCAAAACTTACTGTGTAGCCAAGGATGATGTTAAACTTGTGCTGATCTTCCTGCCTCTAGCTCCTACCTGCTGTTTATAGGCGTGCACCAATACACTCCGTTTATGCATATGTAACACTGGGGATTGAATCAGTAACCTTCATGCATGCTAAGCAAACACACTCAAATGCCTCTCTTCTACCTCTTTTGAGATAATCACTGTAGATTGGCACCACCATGTTGTGTGCAGCACTACAACTTTTTCTTCCCAACCCCTCTTATGATCATTATTATACCCATTATTTCTGTGAGATGTGACTAATTTTAATTTCTATACATGAAAATGTGATATTTTTGTCTTCTACATCTGGTTTATTTCACTTTGTTGCATCCCTTATTGCTACAAATGACAGGTTTTCCTTTATTACTGAATAATATTTCATTTTATAGGTATGCCTTATTTTTCCTATTCATCTGTTGGTACATACTTCAGGTGATTCCATATCTTGATTGTTGATAATAGAAGTGACAATAAACATGAAAGTTGAGTGCTTGTTTCATACAGTGATTTCATTCCTTTGGATATATACTAAGTAGTAGAAATAATTGCATCTTCAGGCATGGTGGCACACACCTTTAATGCCAGCTCTTAGAGGCAGAAGCAGGCGGATCTCTGGGAGTTCAAGGTCAACCTGGTCTACAGAGTGAGTTCCAGGACAGCCAAGACTGTTACACAGAGAAACACTGTCTCAAAAATTAAAAATAAATTAATTAAAGTAAAAGTAGTAATTGCATTATGATAGTTTTGTTCTGAATCTTAAGGAATCACTATACTGTTTTCTGTTCATCTTTTTTTAAAAATAACTATTCTAATTGGTATTAAATGGTATCTCTTTGTAAATTTGTATGTTGGCTTTAGTTTTTTGGAAGAGAATATTATAGCCCAGGTTAGCCTGTAACTCAAGATTCCCCAGCTTGAAGGATTACAGGAACATGCCACCACAGCAGATCTCCACTATGGTGTTGTTTATTATTGCCTGCTTGTTAGTCATGTTAACTGCTTCTATGGGTTTGCCTTTGAGTTTGTGTTCCATATCTGGGTATTTCTTATTGCATGAATGGTCTTCTGATGTTTTCTCCCATTCCACCACTGACTGTTTCCTTAGCTATGCAGAGCATCTTAGTTCTATATAATCACATTTGTGTACTGTGCGTCTGTACTACGGGAATTCACGAGCCAGGAAAGTAGCCAGGAGATTTAGACACACAGAGACAGACACACGGGTCTTCCTTGAAAACCCCAAGAATGCCCTCTTTATTGTGTTCCAGGGCAGCTTATATAGGGATCCTTGATGTGGGAGTCCCCTCTGTGTGCTGTGATTACCATTAATGAATAAAGAAACTTGCTTTGGACCTAACCAAGGCAGAACTTAGGTAGACAGGGAAAGCTGGACTGAATTCTTGGAGAAAGGAGGGCGGAGGGAGAAACCATGGATCCATTCATTGCTGGAGATTAGATGTGCTGAAACTTTGCTGGTAGGCCACAACCTTGTGGTGATATACAGATTACTAGAAATGGGTTAAACTAAGATGTTAGAGTTAGCCAATAAGAAGTTAGAGCTAATGGGCCAAGTGATGATTTAGTTAATAGTTTCTGTTTTCGGGTGTAAGCTAGCTGGGCTGCTGGGAAGAACAAGCAGGGCCCTCTCCCTCCAACAGATCCTTAACTGATAGCCACGCCCCAGCCAAACCCACCAGAAACCACTCCTCCTGCCATCAGGAACTTTTTGTGAACTAGCCTTTAGAAATACCTTGCTCATAAACAGTAAGCAAGGTTTCTGGGAGATTAAGCAGATAAAATTTTCTATACTGAATTAAGTTTGCTGGTTTTCTGAGCAGAAGGGATTTAAAAACGTATTTGCATAAATACACAGATGTTTTTATTACTGTTTTATCTGTTTTTCTTACACTTTCAGATATGCAGGAACTGTACAGGTTCCTTTGACCGACATATCCCATGTGTTTCTCTCAACTGCCCAGTACTTTTCAAACTCTCACGAGTAAACAGAGAATTATCCAAGGCACCATATCTCCGGCAGTTACTGGACCAGTTTTAAGTTATCAGTATCACAGAACTCCAGGTGCTGTTTGTTCAATGTTTACCACTCAACTCCTCTGCATGGTGCTTTTCAACATCCATCCAGTCCAAGATGTCCATTGTCTGTCTGTTATCGAAGACTATGACGATTCCTGCTAACTGAATTAAAAAGTATACATGTTGATCTCTGAATAGCTCACTTTTTACAATGTACAAATTTCTCATTCTTTCACCTTTTAACTTTGTTTTATCATAATGTAACTGTATATTTGCTCCAGTTTATGTACCATCTTGTAAATCCATTTGAACAGATCATGTTTACTTCCCTGTGGAAGGAACACTGAGAACCTCTTCAAAGAAAGTCATTCGTGTGTATTCCTTAAACTGTCTGTATCAAGACATGTTGCTTAGAGATATCCACTCACTTTATAATTTTGACTGCAAAATATTTTGTAAATACACTTTTTTACTTTTCAAACAATGGAGTAAAATAATGTGCAATGGATTTTATACAATGATTTTCACGTTGTTGGTAAATCTCTAGGTTTTGCTTGACTCAAAGGTAGATTTGTTACTTTGATCAAACTGTGCAAATAGTACCATGTGTAGCATTTTTTGAAACATTCTTTTCTAAAGACCTCTGTCTTGCTTTAGCTACTAATGGGGCATTGTGAGGAACTGTGCAAAGACATTTTTGTTACAAACCTGTGGGCCTGTTGCAATACTTTAAAAATGAAATAAAAAAATTTATTCCATTTTGCTTGTTTTGTATAGACATTTCTATTGCTTCTAAATATGCTTAAACTATTTTCTTTCCTTATGTACTGTACAGTTAATCTTATTTGCCATCCCTTGAACACAAATGTGTATTTAGGATATTTGTATAACTGTATAAAATGAAAAAGGAATTATGTGGTCAGTGCATTGTTTTTTAAACTGGAAATCATTTTGTTTTAAGAGTTAATAATGGAAACCAAATTGAAAATTGAATAAAATATGAAATATAGTGCTGTGACTTTTATCTTGCCATAAGTATAATTCTCTTCATCTGTTCTATAGGCAACATGGGTTCCATCTAATCCTAGGCATTCCTAAATTTTAATGAGGTAAATTTAATGGACTCATGCCTTTGAGCCATAACAAAAGCTTTGAGACCCAAAAGGATGGTTTTGGGTTAAAAGCATGAACATTCTTTACTCTGTCCAGAGGGCTGGATTGAACAGAGATGTTTTCAGCACACACACAAAAAAAATCACTTTTAAATCTATATTTAGAAACAACCAAAGGAGATTTAAGTTTTGAGGCCTGTGACTAAATAGTAGCTAGTTGTTTACAAGGTTAAATTAATAGCTTATCAGAACTACATTGATTAATATGTTAAAACTTTGAATTTTTGAAGTCAAGGATAATATAACAATAGCATAGCCAGAGGGAAAGAAGTCTGAAACACTGCTCATTTCCACACACCTTACATCACTTCCTCAGACCGTCACAGCTTGTGTTCACACACTTTAAATGATTTACATAAACTTTAAACTTTTCCTTTTTCCATCCAAGGATTTACCATTAGACACAGATGATTGATTACTGAGAGCAGTCATTGAAATTTCAGCAAGTTCTTTTAAATAAGGTAGATTTAGTTAGTAAATAGTATCACGGTAGCTTGTGAGTTTCTCTTTCAGTGTGGAGCCTGTGGGTACGCCTTTCTCAGGGAGGGACACTGAGTAGCTCTAGAAAAAAATAGGCACTGGTTTTTACGTATGAAATGGACCAACCAGGCACCTACAGCCTTGTGGAGAGGAATTTGTTGCTTGCTGTTGCTAAACTGATAAAAGTGAAGGCTAGCCATAAACACCATCAGAGGTCTGAGAAGGGTAAATTTGAGCAGGAAATGTAATCCAAATGGCCTCTGTATCAGTGAAAGTGACAGAGACTAAGCCTCTACCTGGATGGTTACTGTATGCTCCTCTGCGGTCATCTTGATGGTTTTCTTGTGGGCAGAGGTTGTCTGTCTTCGGCTGACCCACAAGGTCTGAGAGGTATTCCTGTAGATGATGAATGTGGGAAAACTAATCTACCTTGATAAGGCAGTCAACCCTAATGTGTTCACAGTTGTCGCAGGGCCCTGGCAGCAGGCAAGCATGGAGCAGTTCTTCACACAGCAACCAGCTTTGTCCCATTTAAAGCAAGCTCCCAGTGGAGTTTATTATTATTAAAAAATTTCCACCTCCTCCCCTTCCCCCACTCTTTCCAGTCCAAAGAGCAGTCAGGGTTCCCTGCCCTGTGGGAAGTCCAAGGTTCTCCCCCCCCATCCATCGAGGTCTAGGAAGGTGAGCATCCAAACAGACTAGGCTCCC
>LOEQ01007950.1:2469-29219 GCA_001685075.1 Bramus lutescens
TGGCCCTCCATGGTTTAAGTAGCTCTCGGCACTATTGTCTTCTAAGCTTCTTCTAGATGTCCCACTAAGCCCCACTTAAAGCATGCAATCACTTTTCCAGTCCAAAGTCCCACATTCTTCTTTATTTCTCCTAAAAACATCATGGACTTAGTTACTGTTCTATTGAAGTGACAAGACACCATGAACAAGGAAACTCATAAAAGAAATCATTTAATTGGGGTCTTACCTACAGTTTCAGAGGATGAGTCCATGGTCACTATGGCAGGAAACATGGTAGCAGACAGGCAGCATGTCACTGGAGCAATAGTTAAGAGCTTATATCTGATCCACAAGCAGGATCTACAGAATGAAACTGGACCTGTCATGGGCTTTTGAGACCTCAAAGCTCAACTTCAGTGACACACCTCCTCCAATAATGCCACACCTCTTAATCCTTCCTAAAGAGTTCCACTTTTAATTGGGAACCAAATATTCAAATATAAACCTACAGGTAACCAGTCTCTTCAAACCACCACAATATCCATCAGCTTGTTCCAATGAAATACCTGTCTCATCACCAGTAGGTTTTCCAGAACCATCACCTTCACCATGGAGTTTCATGAGTTTTTCCATTTCAAATATGGGTTTCTTTAGCATTTTTTATTTTTCTAACAAAGATGTTATAAATAAAATGACTGGCAAGTTCTTTCTATGTCTTTCCCAGTGTTGTCTGGAATCAATCATTCACTACTTCTGTTACATAATTTGCCTGCACTTCTTGGATCACGGTTTTCATGATTTTCTTCCATATCTGGTAGACCTGCTGGGGCAGTACACAGAAAGTGCTACTGCATATCTGGTTGCACTTTTTAGTAAAATCAACACAGGGCAGGTTGACCAAACAACTATCAGTTGTTTTGACATCAACATGAGTAAGAGTCAATCATGGTCTGCCACATTGTTACCATGGAACACATTTGTTCATTCCAAGGAACTTAATTAGGCAGCTTTTGCCTTAGGCATCCACAGTAATTAGCTTGAGTTTTCTAAATGCATCTTTATCACCCTGTAGAATCTGTAAGGCTCACTTCAAACACATGACCCATACAGCCATCTGATACAATTTTGGTTTCATGAGTCCTTGTAACTAGTTTTTTCCAAGTATTTCTAATACTGAGTCTAGCTACAGCTTTCACATCATACCAATCTTTCTTAGAAACTGGATCAACCACTTTCTTCTTGGCTCCCTTCTTGCCACTTTTGCTGAGGTGCTTTTTCCTGCTGACAACCATGATGCTGCTAAGAGAAACGGAGAGGTGTTGGATACTTCTATAGTCATTGTGATTTGAATGGAAAATACCCACCACAGCCTGGTGTGTTTAAAGACTTGGTCCCCAGCTCGTGGTACTGCTTAGGAAGATGAGGGAACTTGTTAGTCTGTCCTCACTTCCTGTCCCCTCTGTCTCCTGGACTGCTGATGCAGCGAGAGGTCAGCTTCATGCTCACACTACCATACCTTCCTCACTGTGATGAACTGTGACCCTTCTGAAGCTATAAGCAGAAACCCTTGCCCCTTTAATTTGCAAAAGAGACAGAACTAAGCCGGTCATCTTTCTAGTTTCCAGAGAACCCATTCTGCTTTCATTTGGTATCTTTGGCACTCTGATTGTTCCTTCTTTATGATTGTCTCTCAACTTTCAGATGCTACTTTATGGAAAGTCCTCCAAAGGTTTCATTTATAGTCTCTCCTATCCTTCATTGGGCTTTCTTTCCTTCCAAGTACTAACAAGACTGAGCCTACTTAGCTTCTGAGATCAAACAAAATTAAGTCTTTTGAGGATCATATAGATGTAGACAATTTCTTTTCTTCCAGGGACATTTATTTTATTCCCATTTTTTCCAAGACACCTTTTTTCCCTATTATATCCCTATTATTTCTGAACAATAACATAGACTCTTTTCCCTTGAAGGCCATGACTTTGCTCTATCGATTGATACACAGCTGTGTCTTTCTGCTGGTTTCTAGTGGACAACTGGCAGGAACACTGTGTGTATAGACACCAGAACTGCTGAAAGACAGGCTTTACTTTGGGGTGAGCAAAATCTGTTTGGGAGTGCAAACATACCCCCTCTTGCCTTAATTCTCCCCAAGTAGTTTTTGTGATTTCTTGGGGGGAAAAAGATTATTTCTAGGTTTTTAATTTGAGAATAAAATGCTGGATTTCCATATTCTACTAAGTAACATTGTAGGCAGAGGGAACACAGTGTTAATAGTTGAACACAGCTCAATTATTCATTCGATCACATCCACTACTACGCCTACTATTGTGAATCTCCTCTAGACTTAAAATACCTCGTATAGCCACTGAAACTCTATGTTACAAAAAGAAAAAAAAACAACCCTGGGGTAAGCATTCTTTAAAAGACTATCAGTTTTAGAAGTATTCTCACAGCTCATACTAAGAAATTGCTGAACCCATCTGTTTTGTTTTTGTTTTTGTTTTTTTTCCTCCATTAAAAATCTCAAAAAAGCCTCTACTTGGCAGGCATATGTCTTTAATCCCTCACTTGGGAATCAGAGGTGGGAGTCTATGTGAGTTCAAGGCCAACCAGGTCTATACAGCAAATCAAAATCATGTTAAAAGAGTGGAGGGGGGAGGAGGAGAAGGAGAGGAAGGAAGGAAGGAAGGAAGGAAGGAAGGAAGGAAGGAAGGGAGAAAGAGGGAGAGAGAAGAGGAGAGGAGAAGAGAAGAAAAGAGAGGAGAGGGGAGGAGAGGAGAGGGGAAGAGAAGAGAAAACTTTATAGACAACTGGGGAAATGGCTCAGTGGGTAAGATCACTTGCTATACAAGCAAGAAGACTTGCGTTCATATCTCTAGAGCCAGTGTAAAACATAAAAGCCAGGCAGGGTGTGTGCATAGAACCACAATGTTGATGAACAGAGACAAGCAGATCCCAGGAGCTTGCTGACCAGCTAGCTTAGTCCAAATGGCAAGCTTCAAGTTCAGTGAGAAATTATGTCAAATAAAAAAGAAAAGTGGAGAGCAGTAGAGTGAGACACTCCAAGACACCAGAAGCCCCCCTCTAGTCTTTGCAGGCACACAGCATGGGCAAACACACTGGCAATACACTGGTACAATACACAAATGCACACACATACTGCAGAAACAGAAAGTCTGGGTGAACAGAAAATCACTCCACCATAAAAAAGTATTTTCATTTCTCATCTCATACATGAACCAGATCTTGAGTCTGTCCTGAGTTTGTTTCACCATAGAGATAAAGGGATGGATGGAGCAATAGCTGTGTTTTATTTAACTGAAGAGTGTGCCATAAGATGGCATTTGAAACTTTGCTGAGTCTACCAGACATTGGATTTAAATAGAAACAAGGTCTCATCTGAATACTGGCATTACTTGGAATGTAGATATAAAAGATATGATTATTTTTTAAAAAATCAACCAAAATAGGGATAGCTCTAGCATTCTTCACACTAATTTAAAGTGGCAGGAAAAAAGGGTATTCTAGACACAAAACCATTTCAGAAATAAGCCATAGACTTATTTATCTCCAATTTCATGTGCAATTCACATATTCTGCATATGCACATATACCTGAGTGACTTTTCAATGGTAGTGTTTGAGTTCTGGGAGAATGTTAAATGGAAGTATTTTCTGCGTGAATCATTTTCTTTTTCACCTTCTTCCCTGACCAAGTATTCAACAGAAGCCATTTTCCAAAATTGTTCTTCCACAGTTTCCCTNCTGTCTCAGGGCTGCCAGCTTTCCCCGGGGGGAACTCCAGTCCACCCTCTGCTTCTCTCTCTGGCCCATCAGCTCACATGCAGCAACGCTGCCACTCAGCCCACCTCTACTCCCACGACCCTTATTCACAACGATACCTACTTAGTACTGGATGTCAATGTTCATTCTCTACTAACTGCTCAGGGCCTTCACATTGACCAGCTGCTAAAATGAATTCGTTATAAATACCGACAACTCTAGAGGACAGGCATCAAGCACTATCCTCATTTAGAGATGAGGAGCTGAGGGACAAAGAAAGTAGGCACCGCGCCCAATGCCTCAGAGTAAGAAGCAGCTCTGGGATGAGAACTCGGGTTACTGAGCTCTTATCAGTGAAAGGTTACCATATAAAAATAAGCAAAAGCCAAGACTTAGACAAAATACTTTTTAAAAAGAATACAAATATGCCTACCAGTTCTTAAGTACCCACTATATATTAGTCCTTAGCATATAGAATCAGTGGTGGTTTGAAAGAGAACAGCCCCCGTAGGCTGAAATATTAAAAGTTTGGTTCCCAGTTGGTATACTGTTGGGGAAAGAATAGGAGGTGAGACCTTGCAAAATAAGGTGTGTCACTGGCAGATAGGGATAGGGTTTCAAAAGCCCATAATATTCCCAGTTAGCTCTTTCTCCTAATTTCAGACAAGGTTTTGAGGTCTCAGCTACCCCTATTGTACCATGCCTGTCAGCCTGCTGCCATACTTCCAACAGGAATGGTTTTGAACTCACTCTCAGAAGCTCTGCGATAGCTAGTCTTGGTTATCAACTTGACTACACCCGGAATTATCTAAACTGTGAAGCAGCTGGGTACACCTGTGAGAAATTTTTTTTCTTAATTAAATCATTTGAAGTGGGAAAACCCACTTTCAATATGCATCTTTAAAAGTAGGAAGTTCCACAATTAATCTGGTATACACCTTCTGCAAGCAGCCTATATAAGGGACATGGAAGGAGGAAGCTTTCTCTCCTTGCCTGCCTATCTCTCTTCCTAACAAGTTCATTCCTCCACCGGAATTAGAGTCTACTTCTTTGGAATTCTGTCATATACTGAGAACCAGCTAAGACATTCATTCTTGGGGACTGAATAACTACTGGAATTTTGGACCTTCTGTTGGTAGACAGCTATTGTTGGATTAGCTGGACTACAGCCTACAAGCCTCTCTTTCCTTCTCCCTCCCTTACTCCTCTGGAGAACCTTAACTAATATAAACTGTAAGTCCCAAATGAAATCTTTCTTCTGTAAGCTGCCTTGGTCATGGAGTTTCTCATCATAATATAAAAGTAACTAAGACAAGAGTTAGTGCCTAGGAGTGGGTCATTGCTGTGATCACCTTAAACATGATATTTTTTGAGGAATGTGGAAGACTTTGGAACTTTGGGCTAGGAAAGCAGTTGGATGCTATAAGTAGGGGCTAATGGGCCATCCCAGTAGGAGCACAGAAGATAGTAGTGGGAGAGTATGATGTAGAACATGAAAACCTTGTTAAAGAGGTTTCATTAGCAACTGGGCTAGAAACCATACTTAAGATACTTTGGTGGCTGCTTTGGCCCTACTCCTAAGAACCTGCCGAAAGCTAAACTGAAAAGTTTTGGACTAATTTCATTGGCAGAGGAGATTTCAATGCAGCCTAGTATTGACTCTACTGCATGGTTATTAGCAACCACGCTAAATCCAATTCACAACACAAAATAGCAAATGAGGCAAAAAGAAACAAAAAAGGTAGAATTTGAGGAGAAAAAGAACACTAGAAAATTGAATGTTGGAACCATGGTTTGTGCTGAAAAAGTTAAAGAGAAATTGAATAAAGGGAATGATATCCACAGGGTAAGACCCCACCTAGCTAAACCTGCAATCTGTGAAAAGAACAGGCCTAAGGAATTATCTGTTCCTAAAGAACAGCAACAAAGAAAATCATATATAAATGTAATCCAAGGAGGGGGCCAGGTTACATCCCAAGCAGGCAGTGGAACTGAACTTGACTGCAGCAATCTCTTGATTCTGCTTTTAAAAGTCAGGAAGTATAAGAGTTATGAGTTTGTGGACTCTTCCTCCGTGATTAAGAAAAGCCACTGATTCCAAGCTTGTGCCTGTGGTAGGAGGAGTGTCCCAGCATGGAGGCCTGGAAAGGCCATTGCAAGAAACAGTGAGATTGAAGCCTAGATTGTACTGGAGACCCCAGGACATCTAAGATGCCAGAGCTGGATATTGGCCAAGGAGAGATGCTCACAGAGATAGAAGTGTCTACAGTCAGCAAACCTAAATATCATCTAAGCTCTTTGACACTGGTCATAGAGCTACAAAATTTAGAATGTATTTGCTGGTGGATGGTTATGCTTGGTTTCTGTTTTGTTCCAATATTTTCTCACTATGTCCCCATTCCTCCCTTTTATATAGCAACATATATTCTATGTCATTGGGTGTTAGAAGTATATCATTTGGATTTTGATTTTACAGGGGGTTATAATTAAGAGATTGACTTGAGTCTCAGACAAGACTTTGGACCTTCTAAACAACTTGAGACTGTGAAAACCTAAAAACCTTTGAAGCTGGACTGAATACATTTTGGATTATGATATAGTCACAAGCCTAAAGTGAGCATAGAGTATTTTCAATGGCAATAGCCACCATAGTCTTACATATTTTGACGCTTGGTCCCCAGTTAGTTGAACTGTTTGGGAAGGATTAGGAGGTCTGGCCTTGCTGGAGAAAGTATGTCACTGGGGAGTGGGATTTGAGGTTTCTCTGCCTCTACTTGCAGATAAGGATATGAGCTCTCATCTCCTCCAACAGTGTCATGCCTGCCTGCTGGCTGCCATGCCTCCTGACATGAGGGTCCTGAACTCTAACCCTCTGCAACTATAAGCCCCACAAAACTCCTTTCCTATAAGTTGCCTTGGTCATGGTGACTTGTCACAGCAACAGAAGAGAAACTAAGACAACATCTAATCCTGACAAAGTGCTCCACAGGCAGCAGCTACCATCTCCATTTTGAAAATAAGCCGACAAAAGCTCAGCAAGAGGCGAGCCCACAATCACAGTACAGGTCTCCTTGGCACCACTGCTCATCTCTTTTCAAAATGCCTTGCTGCCTCTCTCACCATCCAAGGAGAAAGTGACTTTTATGTCATCACTGGAGCAATCTGCAAAGTTAAAAATGCTGTCTCTACATCTGGCCTACATCCCTGGCCCAACATCATGTGGATTTATTTTTAGATAGGGCTTCCCTAGAGACTTCATTTTTCTTCGGAACATTATCCTCTGAGGGCTTAGGGCAGCATGAGAACAGACAATGTTTTGTGCAGAGTTAATGAAATGACCAGTAAGAAAAGAAGTAGGACAATAACCAAGCAAGGACATTTCTGTGAGTAAAGCTGCACTTCAGATTTAATACAGTCCCATCATAGTCAGGCCAAGACTGCACCAACATATATGTTACCGGGCAGGTCCTATTTTAGCTCACAGGGTTCACAGTTAGGTAAGACTGTTGATAACATTCCCCCCAGAAGTCTGCATGGTCTGTTTAGCACCTTCCAGTACTCTGGAATCCAGCTGGAAGGAAGCATCCTAGTCCACATCAGCTTGATTTCTACGATCAAAGTGGGCAATACCTTTAGCAATTGGGTCATACCATCAAGGGATGGTGGGCATCCAAGAACCATAGCAGTAGCCTGTGTTTGGGAAGGGTGTCTCTGGAATGCCCCCAACCAACAACTCAAGAAAAGTCATTCCACACCTCTATTTCAGCTTTTTATTTGACAACCTATGGATTCTGAGAGGAATACTATGCCTTGTATGTAGGTTAACTCCAAAAAAAACTCTTGTGTGTGTTTAAAAGGAGGCTATACAGCAGTAGATTTGAGGGGCTATAAAGATGATTTAGCAGTTAAGAGCACAATCTGATTTTCCAGAGGATCCAGGTTCAAGTTCCAGCACCCACAGGATGGATTACAACCACCATCCGTAACTCTAGTCCCAGAGGATCTGAGACCTTTTTCTGGCCTCCACAGATCCCAGGCATGCATGTGCTGCATAGGCATCCAGACAAAATACTCACAGATACAAAAAACTAATTAGTTAATTAATTAAACATTTAAAAATAGATTCCCTTGTGACTTTTCCTAATGTCCTTAGTATTAGTTATTGATCCTCCAACCCTGCCTCCACCCTACCCTTTCTGCTTTCTAATTGAATTTAAAGCATGATAAACAAAAGGAAATGTATGGTTGGGTATTATACAAAGAACCATGGCCAAAAAGCTCAAAGGCCCCTGAAGCAAACTTACTGCTATTCTTTTGTTAAATGGACATACTATCAAGCTGCCCTTTATAGGCATATTTCTACCACAGATTAGTGCAGCTCTCAAAGCTCATCACAGAAGTTTTGTTTGTGCAGTGGAAGCCTACAACTGGCCTAAGTGCAACGAATGTCAGCAACAAATAGAACATATATCTCACACACACCCTCTGTTGGAGGAAAGCCGCTTCATCGTTCTGGTCACTTGGCAGCTCAGACCCAAAATAACCACACAGAAACTGTATTAATTAAGTCACTGTTTGGCCCATTAGCTCTAACTTTTTATTGGCTAACTCTTACATCTTAATTTAACCCATTTCCATTAATCTGTGTATGGTCACATGGTTGTGGCTTACCAGCAAGGTTCAGTGTCTCTCTCTGGTGGTGGCTCCATGGTTTCTCCCTGACTCTCCCTTCTTTCTCCCAGCATTCAGTTTAGTTTTCCCCACCCAGCTAAGTTCTGTCCTGCTATAGGTAGAAAGCAGTTCTTTATTAACCAATGGTATTCACAGCATACACGGGGGAATCCCACGTCACCCCTCCAAAGCTCGAGGGCCATCTCTAAGAAGGTATGGAAAGACAGTAAGAGCTGGAAGTCAGGGGGTCCTGAGAGAAAAGTATTTTCTGCCTGTGACAGGACTGTTAACTCACAAACTGTATAAGACCTACACAAGATCAATCTAGCCAATGCTCCAGCTTGGAAAGAGGAGAGTCTCAGGGACCCCAACCCCTATAGTTGAGAAGCTATTGGCAGAGGGTGGCTTCTAAGGGAAGGAGTCAGTTTCTCTTAAGGCTGTGGCCCCTGGTAGGTGGATCATGCTTCAGTGGATGTGGTCCCAGACCCATGAGTATATGGGAAGTATAATTAGACATGGTGGGTTGTTTTAAAAGAAAAAGGAAATGAAGTTGGGGCAGGGTGGAGTAGGATTGTGGGGTGGATCTGGGAGCATTTGGGAGCAAAAGGGGGATAAATATAACCTTAATACATTCTGTGCATTAATGAAAATCTCAAAATATTAATAATATCATTATTATATTTTATATTATATTTTTAAAGTAAATCAAAGTATGCCTAGCCTAAGGAAAAAATCATGCTATCCTTCAAATATAGTATTTTAATTGAATTGTCTGGATGGGTTCTCGAAATGCAGATGCAAGGTTAGAGTTAGAAAGGGTTTGTGAATGAAGAACGTCTTCAATTCTTCAGCATTTTATGTGCATACTTTAGAGTTCTGAAAACAGTCTAAAACTCTTATTCATAACTGCCTTTCAACTCCAGTTGGTAAGGTTGCTCCTCAGCCTTTGTATGATGACTTGTAATAATGAGATGAACTTCACTTCATGTAAAGAATCAAGACATCTTATTTCCTCTGCACACTGCAAATAAGGTGCTCATTGTCAGTGACTCTGGCGCATCACAAAGAAGACTTCAACCTTAAAATAGTAACTTCTGTAGGTGTGAGAATGATGTGGATGACTGAAAGCAGCATGCCTCTGCTCCAGTCAGAGGAAGTGTCTAAAATAGTTGCACCTGTAGGAAAAGCCTAGCATGGGGGCTGCTGGGGGTTGTGTGAGGCTGTGAAAATCAGTAACTATTTCTCTACGGATATAAAGTGTGCTGTGCAAGTCAAAACAGCCACAACTCTTGCCACAACTCTTAAAATTGTGTAGAGATGAATGGGAAAATGGATTATTTTGAAGTTATTAAAGTAGTAATTTATCATTCTTAATGATTAAAACAGACAATGTTACACATTAAGAGTTCCTTAAAGTCCCAGAAAAATAATGTTATAAGAAAGTCATATGCAGAAAATGAAAAGAATAATTTGAAATAGCATTCAACCCCACTAGAATAAAAATTTTAATGAAAATGCATGTTAATTTCTGTTCAACAAATCTTCAATGGTTTGTGCTTAAAATGAAGATAAGAGAAATTAAAATAGATACTCCATCAATGGAAATGAACTTTAACAGTAATTCAGAAAGCTGCATCAGCTGCCTTATAAACATCACCCAGGACTTCCTCTTCTGACATACGCAAGCTATGGCAAACCAACACACCAGCAAATAAAGGACAGGAAAATGGTTAACACCGAGAAACTCTTTGAAAACATCAAAGAGTAAGGGAACTTAAGAAACCAAGATTTCAAAAATTAAAATATATGAAAATGTGCAGAGGCAACTCTGTAGTCAGTCACACGTCTTCCCTATGCATAAGCCAGTTCCAAAATGCCAATTCAGAGGGATTCCCAAAACAGCTGAGAAGCTGAGAGCGCGAGAAGAGGCAGCTGAGAGGCTCAGGAGCAGCTGAGAANTTGAGCAAAAGAGGCAGTTGGGCAGCTGGGAAGAAGCAGAGCAGCCTAGGCTGGAAGAGAGGCTCAGGCTTAGGAGAACACATGGGTGGGGACCTGGGCGTCGCTGAATTACTTGTGAGGGATGAAGAAACCAGTGGGTCCATAGGAGGACGGCACCCTAGTTTCTCTTAGGGCAAGTCCTTTCACCATAATAAATTTCCTAATCAAAGTTACTCTTTACAACATAAACCAAATGTCAAACACACTATAAAGAAGTTGATTAGTGGTCAGAAAGCACTGACAATAAAAAAAAAATCAACCCAGGGCATAGGCTCCTGCAACAAGACTGATATGAATGGATATGAATCTTGAGTGGCTTCCAAGAGCCTGAGTCTTGAGGGCAGCATCTCCATAGCCTGTGGCTTGGTTGGACAGTAAAAAAACTGTTAGGAGTCAGCGCCTAGTGAAAAAAAAGTTAGGGTGCTTGTGTGTGCCCTGGAAGAGGCCGCTGGCATACTAGGACCTGCCTTCCCTTGAGTTTTCTGGTCACTGTGAAGTGACCAGTGGTGCTCCACCAAGAGCAATCACCCTACATGTCAATCACAGCCTCAGAAACAAGAGAGCCTTAACCATGGGCCTACTTTCTTACATATAAGCTGACTGGCTCACATACTCTGTCATAGTGAAAGAAAGTTAACATATGACTCATAATCTGAAATACAGAGAGAGAGAGAGAGAGAGAGAGAGAGAGAGTGATAATTAATTTACATAAAAACACAAGCAATCAAGTTGAAAGAAAAGCAAAAGAATTAGCACTAAAACATCCAAATAGGAAAAAACAAAAATCATAACATATATAAAGGTGTTGTCTCTCACCAATCAGTAGCGAAATAAAAATAAAAACAGCACAAACCCCAAATGACCAAAGTTTAAGAAGTAACAGAGAAATAAAATACTGTATTCAAGATGTAGTACCGAAGGGACTTCCATGCATTGCTGTTGGGAGTGGAAACTGCTGTACTATGCTAGCTACCAGCTACTAAAAACATGCCATCTTATCATCTCTGCCATGCAGCAATCCCATGAAGCAGTGCTGGATGAACAGAAATGCTCTCATCCATTAAATGGCACAAATGTTTTCTTAGCAGCACTGTTTGAAATGACCAGATAGCAGAATACAAGTATCTATGAGCAGAAGAATTAATAATAAATCATCTATTCAAATAACAAAGTATTTCATGACCACTAAAGTGAGCAAACAACTCAGTACAACTCCTAGATGAATCTAATAAAAATAATCTGAGCAGAAGGCGCAGACACAGAAATACATTATACTGCATAGCATAGGCAGTGTTAACTATGGCACTAGTAAGTGATGGGTGGTTCTTCTAGAGGAGGGAGTGATAAGGACAGGGAAGGGACTTACAGGATGTTATGACTGACTCCTGAGATGCTGTAACATTTCCTCAATCTCTGTGGTGTATATATNCTTTTTCATCTTTTAGTAAGCTGTCCTTTATGGTATTTATATCTTCTGGTCTGTATGTGAAACTTCTACCAAAAAAAAATCATTAAAACAAGGCATGTTTGAGCCTACCTACTGGTAGCCATGTCCTCAGTTGGGAGAGCAGCATGGTGAATTTGAGGTCAGTCTGAGCTATGCAATGAGACAGTCTCAAAACAACATGGCGTGGACCTTCATCTCAGTGGTAAAGTGCTTGCCTTGCTCACGCCAGGGCCTGGGTTCTAGTCTCAGCAATGAAAATAAAGTAATGATCTAAGAGTTTCAGAATTTAATTTCTCAGAAACAACCTTTAATATGTCCTTTTAAATGTTCTTTAAAGGTTAACATAGTTAAAATATCTATAAAGAAATTTGAAACCTTGGATCAAAGAATTCATAACTGACATCAAAACAACTGTACATTAAAGAGAAAAATGATAAATTTGACCCATCAAAATTTTAAGTGTGTACATTTTAGAAGGCATTAAAATAATGAAAAATCTGGGACTGACCTAGGTAGGCCCTCTGCCCACATGTTACAGTGTGTAGCTTGGTCTTCTTATGAGATTCCTAACTGTGAGACCAGGGGCTGTCTCTGACTCTGTTTCCTACTTTTGGGACCCTTTCCTCCTAGTGGGTTACACTGTATAGCCTTAATAGCAGAGGAGATACCTAGTCTTACTGCAACTTGATAAGCCATGGCTGGCTGGCACACATGGGAGGCCTGCCCTTTTCTAAAGAGAAAGGAGGAGGAGTGGATGAGGGTGAGGATGGGAAAAGAAGAGGGAAGGAGGGGAACTGTGATTCAGCTGGGGGAAAAGTAATTAATTAATCAGAAGATCATGAAAAATTAAGCAATAGACTGAATGTGCTTTCAAATCACTTATCAAACAGACTTATACCCAAATCCTACAAAGAACACTTAGGTCTTAGTTAGGGTTTCTATTGCTGTAACAAAACACCACAGCCTAAAAGTAAGTTGAAGAGGAAAGTGTTTATTTGGTTTATGCTTCCATTTAGTAGTTCATCATGAAAGGAAATCAGAACAGGAACTCAAACAGGGCAGGAACATGAAGGCAAGAGCTCATGCAGAGGCAATGGAGGGGTTCTGCTTACTGGCTTGTCTACATGGCTTGCTCAGCCTGCTTTCTTATGGAACCCAAGACCGCCAGTCCAGTGATAGCACCACCCACAATGAGCTAGATCCTCCCCCATCAACCACTAATTTAGAAGATGCCTTATAACCAATCTCACAGAGACATTTTCCCACTTGAGGTTCCCTTCTTTCAGATAACTGTAGCTTGGGTCGAGCTGGCACTAAACTAGGCAGTACAGCTTGTAATCCAGCAGTTCTCCAATAAAATGAACCAAACCCAATCAAAAGTGAATGGAAAATATTGGTAGACATTATCAGAATAATAGGCAAACAGCTATAAAGCTGAAGTACAATGTTCCACATCACTGCAATTAGGAACTTGTATATTAGTATTACATCCACCAGAATGACTACAGCGAATAAATGAGCCACAAAAATGCTGGAAGGGATCTGGAGAGAGGGTCACCCACACACTGCTGTAAGTATGGAAAATGAAGGAACTGCTTTGACAAACAACTGCTCTGTTTCCAAAAAAAAAGAAAAGAAAAGAAACAAATCTTAAAAACTTAAACATTTCACTCCTAGTGAGTATTCAGCCAAGAGGGGGAAAGGCCTATCTAGTCTATACAAAAGTTTACTCAGGTGTGGTCACAGTAGCATTGCTTCTGAGAAGACCAAACTGCAAACAACCTAGGGTCCATCAGTTCATCAATGGATAAACAAGCATGACAGTGCAGCTACACATGGAAAACTGTTTTAAAAAAAAGAGAGAAATAAACACACATGTGTGCTGTGTTATACATGGACTTCACAAACATTATATGCAAAGATGCTCAGTCACAAAAAAACCACATGACACAGTTCCATGTATCTGAATGTTCACACGGCTTTCAGAACTGTTCTGTGAGTTTGACACTACGCCTTTGTTTTTCACTCTCTAACCTCAGTTATGGGAAAAAAGATAGCCACTCTCAGCAATTTCTTTCCAAATGAAAAGTCAGGTAGACTCCCTACCCTTCCACCTCACCTCAGCACCATCAACCAGGCACAACTTCTGACACGGTGTAACAGAACAGTGTGCACTCCAGAGATCTTCAGGTCACCACAATAAGTGGACTTATTTTGTGTGTTTTAATTGCTCAAAAATTGTAGATGTTTCTATGTTCCCTATAGGTTTTCTAGAAACATCGTACCACAAAGGTAGTTTAGTTTATTCCTAGATCCCCACACGACACTGTGAC
Source organism: Bramus lutescens (assembly GCA_001685075.1). Taxonomy (NCBI): domain Eukaryota; kingdom Metazoa; phylum Chordata; class Mammalia; order Rodentia; family Cricetidae; genus Bramus; species Bramus lutescens. The sequence goes on from LOEQ01007950.1 coordinate 16,680, forward strand.
ATAACAGCAAGTTTTATTTCCAACTAATTATTCCTGATAGATTGAATCAAGCCAATAAATATGCCTCAGTTATCAATCGCGTTTAGGCACTGTCTATGAGTTTGACACTGGTCTATGACATGTTATGTTCTAAAACCAAATTGGACTGGGGAGGTGGTTCAGCTTGTGAAGAACCCACTGCACAAGCATGAGGCCTCAAGTTCATGCCCCCAGCACCCACGTTAAAGGGCAGCTGAGGAGGTGCCTGTCTGTATCTTCAGAGCTGCGCACACAAGGTAGAGAGAAGCAACCCCAGGAGTTCATGGCTCAGCCAGCCCGGCTACATCAAAGAGCTGTGGGTTCTGTGGAAAATACTGTCTCAGAAATTAAGCTAGATAGGAACCCAGGAATGGACTGGAGATCAACCTCTAGCCTCCACAAGCACACACACAAATACACATTTCTACCCACAAATATGCATGTCCACCTACAGACACACGTACGCATACCTACATAAACATATACACATAAAGAAAGAAAAAAATAAAACAAACAGGTGAGGAAATACTGCATATCCAATGCACTTGTTCCTACTACAAACCCAAACAATTCCTTGGAGGTAGTTCAAGCATAACCTCGGACAGTGCAGATAGTTGGATAGACTCCCTACCTCACCATCCCACCTCACCCCAATCACGAGGCACATCTTCTGACATGGTATAAGAGATATTTCACAGCAGGTGCTTTGAAGACCTTCACATCACCAAAGCCCTCAAATAACCTCAATCTTTATATACAATAACTGGTCAGCTAAAAAAAAAAGGATAAAGCCTTAGCCCACTGATTCTACATTGTACATCTATAACTCAGTATCACAGCAATTTCAATGACGAACACAGGGAAAATACAGAATTACGAGTCACTTTTCCTGAGCAGGAAGCTAGAAAAGCAACGCAAGAGGAAAAGAGCAGAGCTAAAGATCACACTGTTCTTTATCTGTCACTTCAGAATGGGCTGAAGACCAGCACGGACGCACCCAGAAAAGTGCCAGGTTGGGTGTGACCTCAATTCACTGCCATTTCTCAAAAGACTCTAGAAAGCTTAAGAAGATTCTGAAAAGTATGAGGTCATACTTAAAATACTTGACGTTTAAAATTTTACAAAAGATGACTTTGGCTTTAGTATTCAAAGCTGTTATGAGACAAAAACACGATATCCATAATGTCATTATATACCAAGTTTAATTATCTGACTCATTTACTGTGCCCTGATACCAAATCTTATGAATCTGGCACAGCCCTTTAACAGACAGTTTTCAATTTCCTTACTTCTTCAAGACCCCTTCCTCCCCTTGCTAGCTCACTCCCTTCCTTCCTTTTCTCGATATCAAAAGTAAAGATTGTTATCTATCTAAACTGTTTATGACCAAATGGTTTCACATTTGGGAGAATTTTCGAATTTGGAATATTTTGCATCCATATTCTGAAATCCAGAACTTTCTAAGCATGATAGAGCTTGAAAATAATTTGGATTTCAGAGCTCTTGAGACTTCAGGGTTTTAAACTGTGATACCCAATTGTGTACAGTGTCTTCTCTGAGTTTGAGGAGGAACCAAACAAGAATCTCCTGAGCTTACAGAACTCGAAAGCCTAGTGAGCAAACTCACAAGAAACATTCAGTACTCTCCGGGGTACACCATTACTCCTGCTGTGAAAATCAGGACACTCCGAGGGTGCAGAATAAGGAAATACAATCCATCATTTACAGGTGTCCTTACTTTACTAATGATGTTTGTTAAATCTCATGCTCTAGGGTGACATGACACTACCTTCCAGGAAAAAGTCACATACTGAACAGAAGTATATTTAGGTTTCAAAGGTATCGATTATATATTATTTTTGGTAGCAAATGGATAGAAAAGAGAGAGATCACAGAGGATAAAAGCAAAAAGAAAATAATGACTACAGACAAGAGTCTTTCACTGTACTTAGATAAAATTTTACAAAATGGATATGGGTCCTAATAAATTTCTTTGTAAGTTTTATAAAGCTGAATTGTTAACAAATAATTTTAAATACAAGAATATTTTATGTTTCTTATAATTTTATTAGCTGAAAAATTCTCTATACAAAATCCTGTCATGAGGTCAAATTCATTTATAAAATTATCGTCTCTGAGAACACATTTTTACTACTTCTAAATTTTGCAGTTCAGTAAAGAATATTCTGCATCAAGTGACCCAGTCGGACTGGCCCAATAAAAAGGACCACAAAATCCATCACTGTAAATTCAAAGTATTCCACATGCACAACATGAATCCCGCTCAGTGTCAAGAAAAATACCTCAGCAAAAAAAGAAACCCGTTAAAAGAAAATCTGCAATATTCATTTTCAATTTAAATAAAAATCAAGGTAGAACAGTGAGATGACCCAGCAGGTGGCAGGACACATTAGACACCTGGAGCTGTTATCTGACTTACACATGTGCATACACACATATGTACACACATGTGCACACACACAAATATATTAAAACTTGAAATAAATTTACAATATATTTAAAAATAAAAGAAAATTAAAAGCTGAATTCCTTTTTTTCTTTTGGTTTTTCAAGATAGGATTTCTCTGTGTAACAGTCCTGGCTGTCCTGGAATTCACTTTATTTACCAGGCTAGTCTTGAATTCAGATATCCACCTACCTCTGCCTCCCAAGTGTTCGGATTAAAGGCAGGCACCACCCCTGCCAAACTTAAAAGGTGAATTTTAAACACCAAAGAAATATATCTCATTAAGTGTCACATAAATCTCAAGAGAAAAAAAAATTCTAAGGGAGGCCCAGTACTTGCCTGTCACTGAGGTTCCCACCAGTAATGACATAAAAGGTATCACCATTCAATAAGACTTCTGCTGCTCAAAGACAAAAGAGCCAGTAAATGCTGGGCAAATTCACAAGTGCTGATGCAACTGATGTGAGACTGAAGACCCAGAGCCTGTAGGGAATTCATTGGCTCCGTGGCAAGTGTACACACAGATCAGAGAACTGTGACTTCTGAATTGCTTCTGCACAGAGGAGGAGGGAAGAAAAGGCACTAAACGCCATTCTGAACACTGCTATACTTGTGTCCAGACAAGTTTCTGAAGCTTTATTATATCTCATTCACACCCTTGTCATGTGCTTTTTCTAGCAGAATGGCCTATGAGAATAACTGAAGCTACAAAGGGATGTATATGTAATCATGTATGCATGCACCTAGTATATATTCAGTGCTGGCAAGACCCTCTGCAACAACATGGCCCACGCATTAGAATTTGCCTAACAGCTAATGAAATAAATGTGAAAATTCTCTTTATAGTCATGGTTTCTGTTATGCAGGAAATTGAATAAGAAAAAGAAAAAGAATTGAAAGAACTTCTGGAAAATATATCATTTACTGAATGACCATATCTTCATTCAAATCAGATATAAAGGAGGTTGGCTTTTCCTTCGAGCCAAACTGACTTACACAGTGCAGCCCTGGAGACAAGCCCATTTCCTTTACCTGCCAAAAAGATCCATTTTCCTGGAATCCCCATATAAGCCAAAAATGGGATTCTAGTTTAGGATTAAGTCTTAAAGTAGATTCTAGTTTAACTAAACTTGTTCTAGATTAAGAGACAATTCTTATCTTATGTAATGTAAGGAAAGAATTGGGACAAAAAGATTTTAATACTAAGAATGCAGCAAGAAATTATTCCCTAAAAGAGCACAGCAGAGCAAAAGCTCAACTCTCATTGCCCAGTGATGGGCAGTCATCATTTATGAACAAAACAATGACCCAAATGGAACCCAGCCAATTGCAGTATTGTCATTAAAGACCTATCTTTGATATTTTCAGTGATGGATACCTTTAAAAGGATGTGTGCACATAAGAGCAGGTGCCCACATAGGCCAGGGGCTATGGAAGCCCCTGGAGTTGGAACAGCAGTTGGCNGTGTGGCTCCTGACATGGATGCTGGGAGACAAACTAGGGTCCTCTGCAAAAGCAGTCTGTGTCCTTAGCTGCTGAGCCTTTGCTCCAGGCTGATTTCACAGCTGTAACCATCTCCATTGTACCACTGTGCTTGCTTTTATTGTCATTTTATAGTAAATGTATATTGGGTTGAGGTCTTTAGTTTCTTTCTATTTGACTACTCACAACAGAAGAGGTACCCACGCTGCTGCAATGTGTACGATAAGAGGGAAAATTCAGTATGTGTGGCGTAGTCCACCTTGGTCTGAAAGAATAGAATACCTGAAATTAGTATTTTAGGAAGAGAATTTATTTGTGAAACAGTTCCAGAGGTGATTAAAAGACTCTGTCAAGTCAAGTGGCCCTCATGTTTGGCATTCCATGGTACAAGAGAGAAAAGCAAGACAGCTAAGCCTGAAAGACAGAGAGAGCACAGCCCACACACCAGTGAGCGACAGCCAAACTTGAGCTGCAAAAATGACCCATCAGTGAAGAGAGCACTGGCTGTTCTTCCGAAAGACCCAGGTTCGTTTCCCAATACATGGTGGATCACAATTGTTTGCAACCCCTGTCCCACAGGATTCAATGCCCTCTTCTGACCTCCAAAGACACTGCACACACATGGTGCACAGGTATGGGTGCAGATAAAACACCATACATGTAAAACAAAACAGATAATTCTTGAAAAGAAACTCTAAGAGAACCAAACTCACAGTTATGAACAACAGAGTTAATTTATTCTGCATGTAGATGTGTATGCCTGGGGTTTTGCGTGCATGTTGGCACACATGTGTGCAGGAGCACATGCATGTGTGTATTCATGTGAAGATCCAGTCTTCATCAGCATCCTCCATTTTATTTATTGAGGCAGGGTCTCTAGTAACCTGGCACTGTGAGCTGCAGTCATTCCAGGTAGCTAGCTTTCCCCTAGGGACCTCTTGTTTTCTGCTGGGATTACATGTGGATACCATGACTGTCCTACTTTTACAAAGGTTTGGGGTATCCAAACTGCAGTCCTAACACTTGGACAACAGTGTTTCATTTATCAATCCCCCTCTAAAGCCCTGTAGCAGACTGATTGCTGCAGTAAATACTACATTCATGACAAGGACATCAGTACACTCATGAGAACAGAGACATCACAACCTAATCTCGAGAACTGTACTTCTCAACATTACTGCATTTTGGATTAAAGCTCAAACCTATGAATTTTGTACCTTTCTAAGACATGACATACTCAAACCTAACACCAAGAACAACAAGGAGAAAATAAAATAAAAAATAAATAATTCTTACAATGTTTAGCAAGTTGCAGTAATTTGAAATAAGCATAGAGTGATTACTTCTTCTCAAAACTAAACTGCCCAATGAGTTCACTTCTAAGGATAGAAATAAGGCAATACAGACGAGTTTCAACTTACTACAATTTTTAAATTAAAACACAAAAGCCAGAGACAATCATTAGCTAAACTAACTGGCTGTGCCTTTCAAGTTGGAAGATGAAATCAAATAGTTTTCTTTAAGGTCAAACTTTTGAATATATATATATACATATATATATATGAATGACTCAGCAATTAAGAGCACTGCCTGTTCTTCCAGAGGTCCTGAATTCAATTCCCACCAACTACATGGTGACTCATAACCATCTAATGAGATCTGGTACCTTTTTGACTTGGTCAGTAGTCCTCAACAACTTAGACCATGAAACCCAATATGGACAAGCTCAACAGAACCACCACATACAGGCTGCCCATGTGTGCTTCAGTATTGCCAGGACATATGTGGATTCATTCTGGGTTAAGAAAAATGAAGTCTGATCAAGGAAGAACCCCTGTAAAATCTCCTATAGGCATAGACGGCCTAGATGATCCAATGTTTTAGAGCATCTCTGTTGCAGTTTCTACAGTCCAGAACATTCTAAGTTCAACATCCAGAACAGCTTCAAGACTGCTGGCTGAGATGATTCAGCCTCACAAAATACTCCAATCAGGACTTAACCATAATCCTAAATTTTCTTTAGGTCCCCATAAGGTTATCAGCACCCCAATCAGTAGGAAGTAGCCTAGAAAACTATGCCCACATTTCCGAAAAATGAATTGTCGATATTTATTTTTATTTAATATATTAGTTACAAGTTGTTATTGATAATGGTAAGGAAAAAAGCTAAACAGAGGAGATTAGATTCAGGTCTTGTTTTGAAAAGAAAAAAAAAGGGGGAACATGGTGTGGGATAATGCTCTTGTACCCTGTAAAAATGTATCACTCATATGGGTTTAATAAAACCCTGACTGGCCAATAGCCAGGCAGGAAGTATAGGTGAGGAAACCAGACTAGGAAAATTCTGGAAAGAGGAAAGTCTCAGTCTAAAGTCACCACCAGATGCAGAGGAAGCAAGATGAGACTGCCTCACTGATAAAAGGTACCAAGTCATGTGACTAAACATAGACAAGAATTATGGGTTAATTTAAGTTGTAAGATCTAGTTAATATATGCCTGAGCTAATAGGCCAAATAGTTTATAATTAATATAACCTTCTGTGTGTTTCTTTGGGATTGAACAGCTGTAGGACCAGGTAGAACAGAAACTTCCATCTACAGGCATAAATTTCACTCATTCATATATANGTGTGTGTGTGTGTGTGTGTGTGTGTGCATGAATGAGTAAAATTTATTTAAATGTTAAATGACTTTAACCAAAATAAGTCTCGGTAAAGGGTCAGTTTCAGGTTCCTACATAGAAATTTTAACAGAGTTATCAACAGAGAAACCATGGCTGACTTAGTTAGGGTTTTTCTTGCTGTAAAGAGACCCCCATGACCACAACAGCTCTTATAAAGAAAACATTTAGTTGGGGTAGCTTGCTTACAGTTTTAGAGGTTCAATCCATTATCATCATGGTTTCAGAGCAGAGGTTCAGTCCATTATCATCATGATGGTGACCATGGCAGCATGTAGGTAGACATGGTACTGGAGCTGAGAGAGCTAAATTATTCAGGCAACAGGAAGTTGACTGAGAGTGACACTAAGCAAAGTTTAAGCAAAAGCCCGCCCCCATAGTGACACACTTCCTGTAACCAGACTACACCTACTACCTACTCCAACAAAGCCAAACCTCCTAATAGTCCAACTCACTATGAGGTTATGGGGGCCAATTACATTCAAACTACCACAATGGCAAAGAACAAAATTGTAGCTTAAAGGGAAGGAAAAGGAATCACTGTGTCTTCTTACCTTGATAAATTAACAGAACTAGGGTTTTGATTCCCCAGGTTTTTGAGACAGGTTCTTATGTAGCCAATATTATCCTCAAAACATGTAGTTGAGGGCAACTTTGAACTCAAAACCCTCTTACCTTAATCTCTTGAGATCTGGGGTTACACACATGCACCACCATTCCTACTTAAGCATTTTATTTTCAAAAACAAAACCCCATGGTGGTTTGATTGTGGTTTGCTTATTAATCTGCACTACAAAGATATCCAATCTTACATGTGTCTTTTTACCTCAGAAACAAAACAGTATCTTCAGTATGATCAAGTCCCCCCCCAAAACAAAAAACAAAAAATATCCTCTAGCAACAATCAGATTCAACTATACCCAGATGAAGATGGCATACCCAAGCTAGTGGGGTCCAAGCATGCCCCCACTCAGGAGCTCACTTGCAGCCGAGGGAAAACACTACTTCCACGCAATGGTAAAGCAGGGCACCCCCAGAGAACACCAAAGCAACGGGAGCAGTGAGAGGAAGAGGAGAGAAGGGACAAAGACACGGCATCTTAGTTAGCTTTAACTATATGCAAAGCTATCTGGACATCAGCAGAGACTAAGGCAACAACAGGGTTTCTCCCCAGTTCTGCTTCAAGTTCCTGCTTGAGTCCCTTCCCTCACTTCCTTGGTGGTGGGCTGCGACCTGGAAGCTAAACAAATGAACCATTTCCTTCCTTGTGTTGCTCTTGGTCAGAGTGTCTTAGCACAGCAACAGAAAGGAAGCTAAAATATACACCCACAAAGACTCCAGGTGCAGAAATTATTAGACAAGGAATACCTTAAACAGTAAGGGATTGATAGTAAGCAGATGTGAGAAAGTGCCAAATAATAATAATGTAGAAATTAAAAAATAACTGGTATTAAAGATAAGTCAACAAAATGGCTTCTGAACTATACCTTACAGCAGATACTTCCCTGGATGCTCAGAAGAGACATATGTGAGTGAGACGTGAATGAGAAGAGGTACAAGAGGTGAGACAATGAGGAATACAGATGTGTAAACAAACACGCAACTGGAGTGTAAGATGATCAGAAAATAGTATTCATATGATAATAAATAAAAGTTAACAGAATTACAAAAAATGCTAATTATATTTCAAATAGAGTCAGTCTGATGCCTAACAGGATCATGTATGCTTGTTTTTTATTCCCACTCAGAAACAACAGATTGAAATTTATAACATACATGTGCCCACACACATGCACCCACACAGGAAACTATCTTTGTGGCGAGAATGTCTTAAAAGATCTTGGAAGAACTCAGTTTTCCCAACAAAGGAGGCAAAACTGGCTTGGGTGCTTAATTCTCCATGGCAATAATAAAATGTAGAGGATGCTGGAATTACATTTTGTAATATACTGCAAGTAATTATCTGTCAGAAAGGAATTTAATACCCAGAGGATCTCTCTTCAGGAAAGAAGGTAATTAAAATTATTATTATAAACAAACTTTCTCCACACACTCACTCAGCAAAGGAAAATTAAAGAATATTTGTTAGACAAAAGCAGTTCCTCAGACAGAAGACCTGATCCATAGAGAAGGTGAGAAAGGTGGTCAAGGCAATTACACATAAGTGTTGGATACAACACCAAAAAGATAAATTTTAGAAGAAGGAACGCTAATTAAAACATTGACAAAAAATAAATTGGAGGTAGGGTTATATACATTGCTCTTAGGAACTGCTGATTTTAATAAGGAAGGTTAGGTCTTATAAAAAATGCAGTGTAAGTGGCTTAAACAATAGAATATTTCTCACTGCTCTGGAAGCTGAAGTGCAAGAGAAAGTTGGCATCAGGATTGGTTCATTCCTAACTTGTACAACCTTCCCAAGTCCCTCAGCACAACACTTTCAGTAGCCTCTCCTCTCCACATGCAGAGAGGGAGGGAAATCTCTGTGTCTGGTCTTACAAGATTGGGACCTATCTGTAAGAGTTTATTTAACCTGAATTATCCCAACACAGACGCAATTCCAAAACACATTTACACTGTGCATATATACCATATATACATTTGGGGGGACACAATTCAATTCCACAATAGAGAACAAAGACAGTAATCATCACAGATGAATAAAAATGAAGGTTCATAATAAAATTATCTGGGTCATCACTAAAAAGAATACAGAGCTTCCAGGCAGTACCTTAAGCTCATTTAGTAAACAGAAAACTAAAAATGAAAGGGGGGGTCAATCTAGCCAAAAAAAGGTTAAGACAGGAAAGAAGATGCAGAAAGACAGGGGAAATACATAACTATAGATCATAATTAAGTCTAAATATAACAATCGTCACTCCAAATACAAAAGACCAAATTCTCCAGTTGAAAGCAGACCCAGATATATCTTATTAACAAGAGACACATCCAAAACCATAATTACATTCATCCAGCTTCAATTTCAGAAAGAAGTATGGCATATAAAAGCAAACACAATCTATAGGGAACAATGTATTGTTTCATTAATAGCAAAGAAAAAGATTTTAAGTCAAATAACAGTACCAGAGATAAAGTCATCACATATGACAAAAAGGTTCAAATTGCCATAAAAAAAAAGTTTTAAAATTTGAATTTGTGTTTGTAACAGTCCTCAAAAAGCAAAACATTACCCAGATGAAAATGATAAATCCATAAATAAAATCTCAGCAGTTGAGTGACTAAGCAGAAAACTTCATAAATGTAAAGAGTTGAGCCAGTTAGAAACAAAAGAATACAGATTACATAAGTGACATGTGAACCTTTATTAAAGCGGAGCGCCTGCTGGAACCCACAATACTAACAAGCATCAAAGAACTAGTACGATACAGAACAACTTTTCTTAACATATCTCAAACAAATGAACAAGAACAGCAATATGTATTCAAAACTTCAGTCCTAAGGACTTGAATCAAAACAAATAATAACAGGACCAGAAAGATCACTTGGCAGTTGAGAGCAATAAGTGATCACCCAGAGGACCCAGGTTTGAGTCCCAGCACCCACATGACAGCTCATATCCATCTAGAACTCCAGTCCCAAGGAATGTGATACACCTTCTTGTCTCCACTGGCACTGCACACACGGTACACAGATGCAGACAGGCAAAACACCTATACGCATAGAATAATTACTTGGGTCATTTAAAAGACACAATAGAAAATATTTAGAGCTACATGATATTTTTTTAGATATTCTGATAAAGAGCTAAATGGTGATATGTGGGAAATCTAAAGTCCTTAAATAAAGCACAAACCGAGGCACCCAACCTAAGAAGAGATCAGAATAAGGTGAAATATATCTAAAAACCATTTAAGGAAATAAACATATAAAAGTAAGTCACAAATAAGAACATCACAGAGTTCGGAGACATTATATATTACAATATTTAAAATGGAAAAAGAAGAAAGAGAATCACAGATTAGCAGTAATAATAGAGAAACAATGAGAGCTCCATAGACAGCCAGAAATTTATTTTATGATATGACAAAACATTTAATTTCACCTTTTTAAACACAGTAACATTGACAAGCATCTCCTTATAAACATATAAATTGTTAAAAAAAAACACAAGAATAAATTTTAGCATGAATCTCCAAATCATAAAAGTGAGCAAGTGCACACAAGGTACACATTCATGTAGTGAAACTAACATAAAGTGACAAATAAAAATAAGAAATGAACTATTTTAGGATGAAGCAGTAGGAAAAAACATAAATAATGTTCTTTCTGGAAAAAAATGAAAAAAAATTAACCTGTTCAGTCTGCCTATGTCTATTACATTCATGCCAACATACAAAGACACTGCTGTAGTTTGGATATGAAGTGTTGCTCCCAACATTCCTATGTTACAGGCTGGTCACCAGTTAATAGATCTAATCTCTCTGATCATTCAGACAGAGTAGATCTTAAGAGCCATTACCTAATAAATGGATAAGCCCACTGATGCAGTCACATCTTTACGCCCATACTGGGGTACTGAAAACTACGGAGATGAGACCTACTTGGAAGAAGCAGGTCACTGGGATAGGGTTCTTGAGGATGGTATCTTTTTGCTGGCTTTTCTCTGTGTCTCTCTCTCTGCTTCCTGGCTTCCATTGGGTAAGGGCTGCCTCTTCCTCCAAAGGCTCATTACACCATGAGGTTTCCTTCCCTTTAGGCTTAATGCAGTAGAGACAGTGACCTTGGACTAGAACTTCTGAAACCATGAACAAAATAAACCTTCCTTCAGTTAAGCCATTTTTATCAGGTCTTTGTCCCAGCAATAAAAAGTCTTACTAATCCAAACACAGTTCTTCATGATAGTAAAGAAAAAGGGAAAAAATATTCAACAAAGTAATAAAAACAAAAAGCAAAGCAAAACAAAACAACAACAACAAGAAAAAAAAAAAACTTGTTTTTAAGTGCAATGCCATGGAAAAACACCAGCTTGGAAGAAAACAGTGAACTAAGTTTGACTGTTTGACTTAGACAAAGAAAGAAGCACCTGTTGAATGGTGGAAGAACAACAGCTGGTCCCGAAAATGATATGGGGTGTTGCTCACCTTCCACAGCTGATGCTAAATTCTCAAAACTAAGGAATGAGCATGGAAAACGCAGCAATGATGTACCCCTTAGAGTCATGTTGGATGATTAAAAACAACTTCAGTTCTGAGCGTGAGGCGGGAGCTCACTCATGTCCTTTTCTTGGCCTTACCCACTTTGCATCTCTTGTTCTGTTACTTAAATAAACACATTAAAAACAATAACCAGTATGACAATAATCTAGTTTTCAAAGATAATTTTTGGCTAAGTTATAGTTTAATGTTATGGACAGAGCAAAGAAGGATCAATATAATCATGGATAAAATATACTTCCACCTGTACAGGCGCAACTCAAAGCTAAGTTCTGTGCATCTAAATCTTACAAACTTATAATCAAAGTTACGAGCCCAAGCACTGGTTATCATAGGAAAGAGAAACAATCCTTAAGTTTTAGAGATGACCACATAATAAGCAATGTTCATTTAATCTCAGAGCAGTTATGTAGGCCTCAAAGTGTGGAAACCTGCGGTAGCCAGGCATGAATGAAGTAAAGGAGACTGAAATGATAAGAGGAAACCATTCTTGCTGCACACTATCAACTGCTGTATTTCCTTAAATGAAGATAGTATTTACAGCTGTAACTAACACTGATGGATGGTCTGGGGATTAAGACTAAGTCTTTGTGAACACCCAGGATTATTTTGTTTGGATAAAGAAATGTCTTGAAATTCTGACTTGGGCCTTCTATCTGAAGAGGAACAAACCCTATAGAGGAAGAAGAAGAAAGAGAGAGAGAGAGAGAGAGAGAGAGA
>LOEQ01007950.1:35528-50557 GCA_001685075.1 Bramus lutescens
CCGGGTACCCAGCGCTTGCTCTTAAAGGCGCCCGCTGCCGGTTAGGCCGCGAGGTAAGCGAGAGGAGAGGAGTGGGGAGGAGGCAAGGAAAGGGGGAGGGGGCAGCACAGACAGGATCCCGGGAGGCCACAGCAGTCTAAACTCGGAATACTCCTGCTCCAGGATCCCAGACCACCTCCTCCTATGCTCGTGGGCAAGAGTACTCTAAGGGAGTAAGTGCTCAGAGCCTACACGGAGGAAGCCTAGCCTCTACTGGCCCGCCAAGGGAACCCCGCTTTTGCTTGAGCTGCCAACACTCTGTTAAAGTCTTGACCAAACACCCCATCTCTGAGTCACATTTGCCAATTGAAAATCGTTGCTCTGTGGGACTGTTTTTCTCCACTGAGTGTACAGTCTTCCTGATGCTGCTTCTTCATTTCCAACATTGGGATGAATGTCTCAACCTAGAGCACTTCAAACTGAAGACCGGCTTGGCCCTGGACCTGGACGCTGAAGGAGTCTTACAGTACAGTGGCAAATAAGCCTTCCTTTGACCGATGCTCTGTTCTTTCCACAGCCACATGCCAGGTGGCCGCCAACTGCATTGGCTTTCATGATCAACTAGCCTTTCCTTGAGAGGAAAGATTTCGTCTTCAAATCTCAATAATGGTGCTTTTGAAATGTGGCGTCCACGTGAGAGATGAAACTGATTTCCTAACCATCGTCAACATTTGTGGCGAGAGGCACAGTGGAGGGCCCAGGTCGCTCAGAGCATCAGCATTAGCCCTGATCCACAGCAGACCAGCATGCGGGACCATTCATAGAAAGCTGTTCTTCCTCCTCTTGATTCTCACTCCTGTGGGACCACCCTGAGGTGGACAATAACAATGAGGTAGTTAGGGCTTATGACACAACCTGGGTTCCAAAGCATCAGTCCCAGCAAAGGACTCTGAAGGTGTGAGAGACATTTTCTAATTCAACGGAGCTTCTGCCATATAGCCCTGACCTCAGTCAACTCAGCTCTCCCCCAACCCCAGGACACTGTAGTGTGTTTGCAAGGACTGTAGGCAAGAGGTGTAAGCAGTTTTTGTTACCAGATGGAGAGGACCTAAGCTCCAGGTTTTGTAAAAGGCATTGAAGGAGGCCAGCATGCAGCAGGAGTAAAGAGAATACCACCAGAAAATAGACTAGTCGGATCTAATAGCCAGGACTGACCTCACAGAGACCTAAGAAAAGCTACAGTACAGAGTGGAATTTATTGACTAATAAGTGACCTAGTCAGAAAAAAAGATCTTTTCAAATTTCCTTTTTAAAAATTTTTCCTTCAGATGTTTCAGGGGTGACTCTAAGACTCAGTTTCTCTTCACATCTTGCCCGTGATTTTATTGTACTGATTCTGTTTTCTCTAAGCAGGAGTGAGAACTGCAACTCCAGATGTACCTCCACCATCCTTAACAGCTGATACTTTCAACACGTGAGCAAGCTGAGGCGCACTAAACCACGGGATCCCGTGCTTACCTTTGAACTAGCCATTGGAACCACAAGATGGAATGTACCCTGTCGGGCAGGGGTCCTTTGCCTGTGTCTGAAAACAAACAAACAAAACAGGAACAACGACTATGTTAAGGGAATTAGCTGTAGTATACCAGTTTCCATATATACCCAAACCACACGGACTGAGCTGAGGATGTTCACTAAAGGAAAATTAAAGTGTTGCTATGCAAAGGTTAATTAAGTACATCAATGAGATGAATAGATACCCATTACAATGCTCTTTGTCCAGCACCTACATGTACCGCCACAGGTACGGATTGCCCAGCAGTGTCCTTTATCAATACTTCTAAGATTGGAAGAGCAGAATATTTATGGTCCTGGAGGCACAAGTTTCTGAACTGGTAGCTGTGTCCTCAGTAGCCACTGGAAACATCCTCAGTGATGTGTAACAAACTGTGGACAAACTTTATCTGAAGCATTTTATTTGGTTATTTTTTTCCCTAACCTAGGGCCCCTTTGCCAACATACATCCCAACCTATGTTAATTGTTGGGCCTTGTATTTTTATGTCATCGATTCTACTACACAACAGTCTATAGAAATTCTTTGCAAGTTTGTAGTCATTAACTGGAAAGAATAAAGTCCACGAATAATCACATTTTCAGTGTCCAAAGGACACAGGGCCCAACTTCATTTTTAATGCTTTAATAACTATTCCATATTTTCGAGGATAGAATGGAGGAGTTGATGCTTTCCTACCCCAAATGCCTGTCTCCAGGTNCTATCAAAAGGGGCCAAGGCAGTTTCTTTATTAACCAATGAAAGTACCACATAGGCAGATGACCCTCCTACATCATCCAGGTTGGGGAGACAGTGGGTAGAAGTGATTGGCACCCAAGCCTGCTGACCTCAGTTTGGTCCCCGGGGCTGATGGTAGAACCCACTCCCAGGAAATTGTTCTCTGTCCATTGTACAGATGTCACAGCACAAATGAATCCATACTCATTCACACACAGAACATCAAAAAGTTAAGATGTCGGCTTCCACTTGTTTCTTTCCACACATAAAACTTTCTATTCTTCACATCTCTATAGCCTGCTTGTTTGGGGCCACACGACTGTTCTTGATATCAGTTGTCTTCCTTCTGAATGTAAAGAAGCAGTAATGTAAATTGTGACCACAGTCCTCACGAAATTAAATTGAGTTAAGGAGACATAGCCCTCCAAGGCATAAACCAATTACCAGCCATCACAATGTATCATATAATTTGATGTAAGAACAAATGATGAGGGAGGCGAGATGGCTCCACCAGCAAAGCTCTTGCCGTGCATACAGGCTCATCAGCACCCACGTAAAAGCCAGGCAAGGCAGGATGAGCCTAGAATTTCAGCCTGAGCAGAGATGGGAGGACCCCTGGAACTTGCCAGTCAGCTTCTCTAAATGAAGCAGGGAGCTCCAGGTTCAGTAGGACAGCCTGTCTCAGCAACAAGGCGGAGAATGATGAAGAGTCCCAACACTAGCCTCGGGCCTCCACATACATAGACATCCACGTGTGTGCACACACTCAGACACATTCACACATGTGTAATAAGGTCTGTATGATAAGAATACGTATCAAAATAAGCACTATATGTGGGAATCACCTTGGAAATGCTTTTTGTTTGATTGGTTCTTTATTTTTTTTTTTAATCAAGGAAGCAATTTGGTGACCTTTAAAGACTTACAAAGGCAAAAAGGAAGGGCCTAAGCAAGAGAATAAAATGAGAAGATCTTGTTGGAGAAAAGATATTGCAATTTGTTGGGGTAGCAAAGAGCCCTGGATTTTCCTGGCTTAGAAAAATGCCTCTAATAGTCCTGAAATCATTTCACTGGAGATAAACCACTATCATTTTCTGTTTGTGTTGGGGCAGAGCACAGGCTGGTAATCTCACCTAGTGTATCGTATGTGCTTAGCAGGTGCTCTACCACAAGGGATAAAATAAAAACCTGTATGCTATTTTTAAATATCTATCTATAATCATCTATCTGTCTAAATATTTGTTTTTAATTTTTTTCTGAGACAGGGTCTTTCCTTGTAACACTGGTTGTCCTGGAACTCACTCTGTAAACCATGCTAGCCTTGAACTCACAGACATCCGCCTGCATCTGCCTCCCTAGTGCTGGGATTAAAGACCTGCCCCACCACAGCCTGCCTATTTATTATTTTTTTAAGTATTGTTTGTTAGTGCTTTCTATAATGTATGTTTGGGATTATGTAAATTCTGCCTTACTTTTAGTCATGTTAGAAATAAGTTCAAAACCCTTGTCTCTGTAACCAAATATATGAAACAAATTTTGTGGCAAGATATTAAGCAAATAGGGCCTTTCTGGGAATCAGTTTCTCACTGGGCAAGGTAGCAGCACATAGCTGTTATCCTGGCAATCAGAAGACTGATGCAGAAGGATCATGAGTTCTAGGACAGCCCCTGTCTTAAAGGAAGAAAAAGAAAATCTTCATATGTGCATTTACAGCACAGCCAGGTACACATGGTAAGGCCTATAAATGGTTGTTCTAAATACGAGCTAAATTGAGAATTTTCAGCACTGCCTATGCATTAGAATCACCCAAAACCTTATTAAAATTAGCACCTGGGGCCCACCCTCAGTAATGCTAGACAGAGCTAAAACAGAAGTTCCCTGGAGATTCGGATTCTAGCAAGGCTGAGCCCCCAGGATGTTCACATGGCAGAACTCACCTGGAACCGAGGAGCATGATGTGTGTGCTCCTTCTTCCTTACTCAAGTCTTGACTGATCTTTCTCTTTCTGCACCAGTGCATGGCAGGCAGGTGGTAGATGTCTAACTAGGTTCTGCTCTTCACTGCCCCGGAAACATCCTCAGCTGGGATGCAAACTGCATGTGCTTTAGCTCAGCTGGGAACACAGCATGAATCCTAAGTCAAAATCTCATCTGTGCTTTCCACGGGGACTATAAGAATCTCAGGAGGAGTTAATAGGGGAGGAAAAGACCACCAAAAATCCCTCGGGAAGAGAAGAAAGCCTAGAACAAATGGTCTTGGAAATCCACACTCTGGATAGAAAAAAAAAAACACTCATTAACTTTGAGCTATTTAGATCCTGACTATAAATATAATGTACATACATACATACAGCCCCTTCTAAATATAGCACTGGCACGCTTTTCTTAGTAATTTTTCTGTTGCTGAGATTAAACACCACAACCAAAAACAATTTAAGAAGCAATGTTATTTTGGATTCAAAGGGAGAGCCCATGCTGCTGCAGGAAGCTGAGCATTCACACCTCAACTGCAGAGCAGAAGCAGAGAGGGCAAGCTGAAAGTGGGCTGAGTCCTCCCTCCATGAAAGCTGCACTTCCTAAAAGCTTAACTTCCCCAAACAGCACTAGAGACAGGTATTCACATACATGAGCCTATGAGTTGCTGTGAACCTGCTCCAGCCAGCTGGGCCAAATCTCCACAGACTGAAGCAAATGGCAAAGAACTGAGTGAAATAACCAGGGACTCGAGGCTTCTGTGCTCAAAAGTATTTAAAAAAAAAAAAACTTCTCATCTTTCTTATTAAAGAAATCAAAACATGAGGTGATGTTTCCAGTTAGCTTAAGCAAATAGAAGTACGGTGAGGGAATAGGGGGAATATATCTTATATTATGTCTTATCATCTTGGCTATGTGAAAAAGATCCAAGAATATTCTTCCTAGGCCTTTGTCTTTTCCACTGAGATAATGTGGACACGGCAGGAAATTCCCTTTATGCCCTTGCTTTCAAGTGCATTCATTTGCCATAGTTTATGCAGTTCTTTATAGAAAGCCACTTTGTGTGAAGAACATTCTGCACTTGGCCCCATTCATAGTTCACAGTAAGTTCACAGCTTTCTGACACAGGTTCCCACAAGGGACACTTGTCAGTCAATCCACCACAATGACTAACCCACTTCCCCCTATAAAGACAGTCCCTTTGCATTAGAATAGGAGAAAATCCATCAAACACAATTTATCTAAGAGGCCATAATCTAGAACCTCTGGTAATTTTGTCAATGTAAATCCAGGCTGAGTTGATCTTTGGTTCAGGAACAATAATAATAACAACATAATTTCAAATATTTCTAAAGAGATAATAGCAACTAAAACAAGGGAGAAAACTTAAATTTTTAAGTCCAATTGATGAAGCAGCCTGCCTCCATCTTGGGTTTGAAAGCCATCTTATAGTAAAGACAAACTAGGTTCATTCCTGTTTATGATTAACCTGTTTGTCAAGGATTTGCCTATGTCCCACCTGTAACCTTTAAGTGCAGTATCTACTGCCTGTTCCAGAAAATGACAACTATGTTTTTGTTTTTTAAAAGTTATGACTGCTTTGTAACCATGGCCATCTTACAACCAACCCTACCTTTGTTTCAAAGGATTATTATGACTTCCTTGCTAAAACCACCTTGTTATGTTCTACTTCTGGAACCCCACCTATTTGCCTGCCAAGTCCCCCATTAGGAACTCGGGAGCAGCAGCCAGTCCTTGTAGCCTTGGGAACGCATGAGCTTATCAGTTGCTACATGCAACAGGCTCGTCTGCACCTGGGGAAGTCTATCTGCTAGGTCTATTGGTGCCCACACAAGGCAGGGGAGTGGCTAAACTCCCGTAGTTCTCCGGATGAGAAAATCCGGGGTTCTAGACATACTTGGACCCCTTCTTAGCTTCAGGCCAGTGCTTCATATTCACAGTCTTCTGGGGGTCAGAGGGCCTTGGAACAGCTCGATTTCTGTAGATTTGCCATCTAAAATCCAAACAGGTCTTTCAGGCTCAGGCCAGGTCTACTCTACAACTGCTTAGGTCCTTGGTGGTCCTCTCATAATGCTGGTGTCTCCAAAAATGCTCTGATCTCCATAGCAACTGGACAGCGCCTTCGCTAATGGCTTCTTCCAGGCTTTCTTTAGGAATTTTAGCCCCGCCTTACAGTGCCAGGATTTCTGACTCTTTCATGCCTTTAAAACAAGTACCACCTGGACGGCTTTTACATTTGACCAAGTTCGGCTGCTAGCATGAGCTGTACCCTTGACCCCCTCTGGGCCACAGCTTCTGCGTGCTGACCCTGAGATTTCACATCTGTCATGCTGAGCTCTTCTTGATCACTGCTGATTTCTCAGCCCTGGTTGGCCAGCACTGATTGTCACTCACTGTTCTGCATGAAAATGAAAGACAAAGTCATGATAATCAATAATGAATTGTGTGGGAGGCATAAAAAAGGGCAGTGATGGATGTAATGAACTAAATTCTCTATCAAATTCGTAAGTAAAATATAAACTCTAAAAGTTAAGAAATTAACACATTTTATTTTGTTATAAAGATCAAAAGTAAAAAAAAAAAGTGAGGCCATTCAAAAAGTTGGCATGGCTGATTTGTGGTGTGGGATAAGTGTAGGACAAACCTGGACTGACACTTGACACTTTTCCTCCTAGACCCTTGGCTCTCTGTTTGTTTCTTTCTTCCAATAACTTTGTTTATAATATACCACAATAAAACATTTTAATTACACAAAAATATGTAATTATAAAAAATGTTTGTGATCAAAGCTTAGAAATAAGACCTTGAGCGGTTAGGAATTACTAGAGAACAAGAAGATTCCAGAAGAGAAGAAGCCTCTGATGCTAATCTGATCTTGGCTCTGCCTCCAATGAGATAAGTTGGTTCCAGTAATTAAACTGCTGGGTCAGACTGCCTCATTTGGAGTTTGAACAGATCACTAGAAAGAGCGTTTTGGTTTTCAGGTTTTGCTTCATTATCCTACTGTAGCATGTATGCTTTGATCATAACTATCCTCTTTCCATGAGAACTCCCTTGGGCCCATCAGTCCTTTGCCATTATTTCTGTAACACCTACCAGCACAGTGAGATTAGACATTTACTGAGAAGAGTGGCCTTTCCATCATGATTTCCCCCAAATGAAGGGAGAGCGCTATATGTGTTCCCTCCTATCTACCAACAAAGCATTTGCTCCTGAGCATAAAGTCAGAAGGCAGGAGGTCTGGTGAGGCAGAACCTAGCTACACCCCTATTGCACCCCTGGCTCGAGATAAGGCTTTCATCTTTTTGGCGGAACAAGACCCACCTACTCCAGACCTCTTCTATTTCCTACTGAAGCTGAGCACTTTGAACTTTAAAGCCTTTAAAAAAAAAAACTAACAACAACAAAATCCACATCCTACAAGAAGGTGTCCTTTTTGGATTCCAAGTTTTGGAAGATCTTCTTGCTCTGAAATAATTTCCTTGACAGAGAGCAAGGGTACCAGCTTCAGAGGGTGTTCCTGACAGTTTAGATGAGTGACTACAACCAGACACTAGGTGATTCCTTGTTAAATAAAAGAGAACACAGAACAAGTTATTCTACTATATATTAATCAACACTAATTAGTTCTATCAAGCTCTACTTGTGACTCTCCATTCAGAAATACATTTGTATAAAATCTGAAAACAGGATATTGAGACTGTAGATATAGCTCAATGGATAGAGAATGTGGCTGGGATGTGCGAGGCACTGGGTAGCAGGATGTCAGATCAACTTCTCAAGGAAAATCAAGGAGCTTGAGTTTTTAAATTGGTGTGGTTTTTCTCTATCTGTATTTTTCTTCGATAATCAACCATTACACATGTCTTAAACAATATATGGGTTATATTTATCTCTTTATTAGGTATCCCTAAGGGACCTAGGCACAAATAAATCAAGCTATTCTCGCCAAGAATTACTCCTGGTAAATTTAACTCAACATTCCTGGATGTTTTGTTGTCTGGTTATTGTTTTCATATATTTCTAATCCTATTAGAAGTTATGATTAAGTGTTCCTGTCTGATATATATTTCTCTTTTTTATAACCATGTCACTTAACGTACTTTTTCTGATATATTTCTCCCAGTGAAATTTAATTATATGGGCTCAAGGTTATGGCTTAGAAAAGGCTCATGAGTGACTAACTTCAACCAAACTACTACGGCACTCATAAATCTCTACTGTCTGTGCTAAATAAAACCTTGGGCTGTGAGGGAAAATTCATTGTGAGATTTTTATTGTTATTCATGCAATTTGTAACTGATTTTTGTCAATTATTTCATGCTTGTCATTGGAAAGTAATAGGAATCTATCATCTTTGAAAATTAAATTACAGTGAGTTTAATTTAACAACAAACATTGATAGAGCACTTTTTTGTATAAAGCCCTGTGCTGAGTATTGCGAGAGAAAACCAAGGGCGGAAAACAAGATGGCTGCTTTCCAAAGAGGAAGTCATTCCTCTGCAGTAGTGGAACCAAGCACTGCCGAGAATATCAAAGGCAGAGAGCTTGTGGAAAGGAGATGCCTTGTTCCACTGCCAAGACTTTAAAGGCCTTTAAGAAATGAACACTTGACTTGGCCCTCAACAACAATTAACAAGCATGTAACACAAGGACATGAGAATAGAACAAAATAGACTTCAACAGTCTAGTACCCTCTTGTATGCTTGTATTCTGAACTACTTGCAAGGCTGAGGCAAACCAGGGAAAGATACAACCCCATTTCCACAAAATATTACACACACACAATCAAAGAGCTTCATTGTTAGTATAATATATGTGTACCATTAATAGGATAAATTTTTAATATCTTTAATATAAAGATATGCAGTATATTAATGAAACACTAAGGCCCCCATAAGAAAAGCAAAGCAAACATATTCGCAGAAGAGGAAATGTGTATTCAAGCTCAATGTCATTCAAAGAAATGTAAATAAAAACAATGATAATTTTAAAAGGTTTATTTTGTTATTTATTATGTGTATGTGCTTGTCTCAGTGCATTGGTGTGTGCATGTGAGCTCAGCTGTCTTTGGAGGCCAGAAGAAAATATCAGATTCTCTAGAGTTACAGGAAGCTGTGAACTCTCTGACATGGATTTTGGGAGCTCAACTGTAGACAGAAGGCTCTTCTCTGTCTAGTCTAGTCCCACTTAAATGTTTCTCTCCACCCACCAGATCTCTGCAGGCACTTATGAAATAACCACTCTGAGGCTTATTATCAGTACAATTGTTTAGTCAATGGTTTGGGCTTCTTATTGTCTAGCTCTCTCATATAAATTATTCCATTTCTACTGATCTGTGTACCGTGACATGGCCATGTCATTACCTCTGTTCTGGCATCTTTCTTTTTTGGCTACTGTTGGCATATCTCTTCTTGGATGGCTACATGACATCTCCCTGACTCTACCTTCAATCTCCCTGTATCTTTGTTTACACTTCCTGGCTAGGTATATTTTGCCTGTCCATTGGTCAAAACAACTTTATTCATCAACCAACAAAAGTATCACATATACAGAAGGATACCCCACATCATCTCCCCCTTTCTTTCTAATTAAAATGGAAGTTTTTAACTTTGACATAGTAAAATTTCATTTAACAAAACAAGTATCAAGCAAGAATTATAGTTACAATATTCAACTTGGGGCCTCCTCTAAAGTTGCATACACCCATAACTGCTGAACTATCTCCCCAGACTCAGATAATAGCTATATTCAAACTTTTCAAGGTACAAAGCATATTAGAAGACACCATTTAGGAAATTCTTAGAATAAGAAAATGGACATTCATTCCTGAGCTGGAACCAATTCTCTAGAATTCAATTAGAATATAAATGAAGAATCAGAAAACTGAGTTCATCTTTTGTCCTAAGTAATGCCATATTTAGATATATGTTATAAGAAAAGAAATCAAAGTATAGTTACAGCTAGGTGCAGTGACTGTCGTCATTAAAACAACGCTCAAAAGAGCAAATTAAAGGTTGAGGATATAGGTCAGTAGTTTGCCTAACATGATCAACACTCTACTGTTGATATGCAATACTGTAAAATATAAACCAGAATCCTTAAATACATTGTAATTTATCCTTCTTATCACTTATACAGTTGTTTTAAATTGTATTTCTGGAGAACTTTTAAAGACATTGGAAAAGCTAATGATTCACTACCCAATGAGGAGGATAATGAACTTTATCTACAGCATATTCCAGCATCCTAGTATGATTTCTGTTGCTATGATAAAACACTGATAAAAAACCAACTAGGGGAGGAAAGAATTTATTTGACTTCTATGTCCTAATCATAGTCTCTCACTGAGGGAAGCCAAGGCAGAAACTCAAAAACCTGGAAGCACGATCCAGAACTGAGACCATGGTAAAGTGCTGCCTACTGGATTGCTCCACATGGCTTGCTCAGTCCACTTATGCAACTCCAGACCTCTTGCCCAGAAATGGCACTGCTCATAGTGTGCTGGGTCCTCTCACACCAATTATTAACCAAGAAAATGACATATAAACTTGCCTACAAGCCAATATGATGGAGGCATTTTCTCGGTTGAGTTTCCTTCTTCCCAGATGATCCTAGCTTATGTCAAGATAAGAACAATCTAACCAAATACCTCTAGTATATATGTGGACAAACACACACACAAATAATTTTGGTGCCTTTGTTCATTTCAGTTGAGAATGTACTACTCTTACCACGAGGGAAACCATCAAACCAACTTGGCAAGTGTCTTTCATTCCTTCTTCTATGTCTTATCTAATAACTGACAGGGACCCCAAATGTGTATCTACAGAGGTGCTGGTGTGCCCTGGGATTTGTTTTTACTTTGCAAAGCTTTCAGCATTTTATATCATATTCCCAAATCAAGTTCAGATCTGCTCTTTGCTGTTTCTACCTCTACACAAAACTCTCTTTCTCAAACCAAACTCCCTGGACCACCAGCACCGATTTAAGGCTTTACCAATCTATAACTTAGGGAATTTATCTGGGAATTAACCCAGAGAAATTGTTCCACATGTAGGAAAAAATAATCATCATATATCTAAAGTTTAAATGCATGACTATCACACAACTTTACTAAGAGCCTCATATAGGAGCTGTAAAGATGGCTCAGCTGATAAGAGCATTTGCTTCTCTTTTTGAAAACCCAGGTTTGGTTCCCCATACTTGCATGGCAGTTCAAAAATGTCTATAACTCCAGTTCTAAAGACTCAGTATCCTTTTCTATCTCTGTGCCCACTTTGAGTTTACATGCAAATGCATAGTGCATAGATATACATCTAGGCAAACCATTCATACACATAAAATAAAATATTTTTAAAAGAGTCTCAACTAAAGACATTTCACCATAAATTTCAGACTTCTGACTACAGGAAATAAGTCAGTGGTTTATATAAACCTGCGTTTTCTACATTCAAACTACATGGAAAGAAAGATACCCAAAATGTGTGACCAAATGTACTGATATTCAACCTTATTAAATAAATTCCCCCATATGTACCAACATCTAACCTCCCTGAACCAAAATTTTCAGTGACAAGTGACAATTTGGAAGCCTTTTCATCTGTTTCAACAAGCATGCGTTCTGGATGGCCTGGATGGTCTCTATTGCTTGGTATTGCTGCTGACTTCTGCTAGGAAAAGGAGGCGCTCTTGCTGAGCCATTCAGAAGAAAGCCAGCAGAGCTTCCTTGTAAGAGAACATGCTTGGTGGGGATGGGGAAGATAAGATGCTTCCTTGGTATTTGAACCAAAGTCAACACTGGATAAAACTGCATCATGAAGAAGAGAAAACTCACTTTGTTCTCACTAATTCAGCCAGTTTTTTTTTTCCTTTGGCTCTGTCCCTGTCAGGAAACTCTTCTTGGTCACTATTAGGACCTCTTTTTCCATTTCAGACCTGTATCAGAAACGAGAAACCACACTTTCTACGTGCAGAAGTAGACCACAGTTGATAGACTTTTGAAAAAAAGATTTCATATTTTACCCACGTACATCTACTATTTCTTCTTTCCTCATTAATTTTTATCTTGTGTGTATGAGTGTGAATGTGTGTGTTCTTGTGTGTACACACAGGTACCCAGGGACTACAGTGCTCCAATGAAGGTCAGAGGACATCCACCTTGTAGTTGTTTCCTCTTACAAATGCAGGCTAGCTGTCCAACCAGAAACCCGGGAATTCATTCATCTCCACCTTCCATTTCCTTTAGGAATGCCAGGATTACAGACATTAGCTACTGTGTCCAGGTTTTACATGAGTTCTGAGGATTTGAATATATGTTCTCATGCTTACTTGGCAAGTGCCTAAATGCACGGAGCCTCCTCCCCAGACCCTCATTAAGTCTTTTAAAGTTATACCGAATCTGGATTCTCCTCTTCTTCCATTCTACTTCTGGTTTCTTTTTCTTTCTTTTTATCGTGTATGTATATGGCATATGTATATGCATATATTCTTGTGTGTGTATGTGTATAAGTGTGCATGTGTGTGTTTGTGCATTTATGTATAGACAAACACATGAAGCCAGAGGTCAATGTCAGGTGTATTCCTCTGTCACTCTCTGCTTGATTTTTTTGAGAGTTTCTCAGTGACCCAGAAGCTCACGGGTTCAGCTAGACTGGTTGACCACAAAGCTCTAGGGATGGATCTACCTGTTTCCATTTTCCCAGCATTGCCAATACAGATGTGTATCTCTCAGCTTGGATCTGTATGTAGATGCTAAGTATCTAAACCTAAGTCCTCATTCTCACCAGTCAAGCACTTCACCAATGGAGCCATCTCCAAACCCCTCCTTTTATTTTTTAAATTATTATTTTTTAGGTAACAAGAAATAAGCTTATGGTGTACCAAGTGGTATCTTTATATATACACTGTTTCTGGTTTCTCTTAGAGCATTAGAAACACAAGATTTAGTAGACAGAATCTCCTTGTGCATAGTTAGAAAACCCTCTGATATTATACTCATGGGATCAAGTTCCAGTGCTTAAGGTAAGAGTGGGCACAGAGGTACCCATCTTCTCTACTCCAAAAGAATGGTATCTTCCTGGAGACACTTTGAGTACTCCCTTCCCATTTGAGCATGGGGGTAAACCTGAGAAATGCTACAGTTAAGTGCCAGCTGTTCTATTACTGGAGGACATTCTACACACAGCTATGAGACAGAAACACATCTCAGCATTTGAGAGCTTGCAATACACTTCTCCCAGCAAAGGACATGGCACGAATTTCATGCTTATGACTTTGTGGCTTTTCATCTTACTTATAACACTAGTTAAGACCATTTTAGCGGTGAGAAACAGAAAACAGCTCAAGGGCAGAGCTGAAACCAAGAAGTAACAACCACTCAGGAGCCTCTCCTGCCTTCATCTGTCTGCTGGCTTCTTGCCTCCGGAAGCTGTGATTTTCACTCTTCCATTCCTGGAGCAGCTTTCAGAGGAAAGAGCTTTTCCTGTATGTGCTGTCGTTTTGCTCTTATCAAGTGACTGTTCTTAAAGATTCTAGCTTAAACCCCGCTTGATTGAGAAACATCTGTGTTATTCAAGCAAGAAGAACCTAAATTTAGAATC
Source organism: Bramus lutescens (assembly GCA_001685075.1). NCBI lineage: Eukaryota > Metazoa > Chordata > Mammalia > Rodentia > Cricetidae > Bramus > Bramus lutescens. The sequence continues at coordinate 49,395 of LOEQ01007950.1, forward strand.
TCCAATAATTCGTTAAATTTTTGCATCTCTACATTGAAAATAAACACTGAACAAAGAAAATAAACAGATCCCAGAATGTAGCAGCAAGAGGTCTAGATTCACTCTGTTACCAGCCTTGAATTCATAGTGAACAATGCAGGATAGTTGTGGTCAGATTTCACAGTGGTCAGAGATCTCTACTCATTCCATCATTGTAAAAGGGTATATAAGAAGCAAAATGATTCTTACTAGCTAGGGGCATAGCTCTTATGGGAACCTCCATACAACTTCAGGGAATCCACAGGCTGATTCAGAAGGCTAATTCTTCCTCAGAAGCAAGCCTCCTTCCTCCAGTTGCTGCCAAGGAAAGAGGAGGGATATTCCCAGAGTCTGTGACAGCATCCATTTGGGAACTTGGAAGAATCTTAGGAAAGATATTTCTTTTCTCCTCCCATTCAGCTGATATGTTCCCAGGCTTTTCTTTGTTTCTTTACACAATCACCACAGAATCTGAAATTTGCTTAAGAGTCTGGAATTTCAATTTACCCCTGAATGCCTTAACAAGCTCTCATCAGCCTGCCCAAGCAAAGGTGTTGATGTAGCATGATAATGAAGCTGCACCATTAGTCAGAGGAAAATGCAAGATAAGACAATCCATGTTGAACAAAGAAGACCCAGAGAAAATGGAGGCTGAGCAGGCTTGTGGTGAGATCTAAGACATGGCTCAGAACCTGATATGCAAATGCAGCCTAAAAGGGCCTCAACTCAAAATCCCGAAGTTCTAGTTTCAATGTCATGTTTCCACCAAAGGACAGTATCTAAGCAGTACCACTGTGTCTATGCAAGATTACAAAATAGGGACATTTTGCTATTTTTCAGTAATTCATAACTTGGAATCTAAATGCCTTTTCAAGCTTTCTAGAATAATATAGATGGCACGCTTATAATGAGTCCTCCTTCTTACTCATGTGGCTAATGTTACCGTAATTGATACTGAAGGACCTCTTTGTGAGAATACGGCACAGGTGGGGGGAATTGTGGCAGGTGACAGAATATGTCATGCAGAGAGAGCTTGACTGTGGAGTTTTATCGAGAAGAGGGTATTGGGAGGGTAGAGGGAGGGAAAAGAGAGAGAGAGAGAGACAGAGAGAGACAGAGACAGAGAGAGACAGAGACAGAGAGAG
>LOEQ01007951.1:0-10170 GCA_001685075.1 Bramus lutescens
GCACACACATAAATAAAAAGTCAAAATCTTAAGAATTCTGACTGTTGGTGACTACTCACTCAATGGACACAATGACAGCGTTCAGCTCCTCGGCCATTGCAGTGCACAGCTGGTCATAGTAGCTGATTTCTATAAGAAAGGAACAGTTACTACGAAAGTAGCCCTCTGGGTTGTCCACGCTTACATATTTCTGAGCACAGACTGTGTTTAGACTAAGAAAACCATAGCAACAAACACTGAAAAATGCATGTGAGCCAGGAATGGTAGCTTCTAATCTCAGTGCCCAAGAGACAGAGACAAGGGGGTCAGGAGGTCAAGGCTAGCGTGGAGATCACCAAGGAGTATGTGAGACTCTGTCAAAAACACAAAAGATGTGCAAATAGAGACACATTCAAATGTAAAAGTTAAATCTATTTTCTGATAAAATGCAACTAACTATAACTAATGGGAAATCAGTATCAGGTTAGCTTTGAGTATGTTTTTAACTTACTAAACATTTCAAAATGGGCTATATGAAATGCAACAAATTAATTCTGATTTTTGAAGCACTTCAAATATACCCTTTCAAAGTAAATCATAAAAAATTAGCAGTTTTCTTTTTCAAATTTTAAGATTTTTGCACTTTTAACATCCTCATTTGTCATGTGATTCAGGAAAAAGAGCCAAGTAAAGAATATGGTAGTCTCTTTAAGCCAATACAAAAGGTAGAATTTTAGGTGATTTTAGCATTTCCTAGAAAGGGGACTCAAACGTCCTCAGGAACAACAGTAATTTTAACAGGTAAGAATTGATTTGTTGTCTTTGTTCTTTCAGTGTTTTAAATCCCATCAGACAGGGATGTAGCTCACTTGGTAGAGCACTTGCCTGCGCACATAAAGCTTTGGTTTAATCCTAGCCCCACATGAACTGGGGGAGGAGGCACATACCTGTAATCCCCACACTTAGAGGTGAAGGCAGGAGAATCAGAAGTTTAAGCACTGTCAGCCACATAGGGAAGCTAACCTAGAGTATATGAGACCCTGTCTCAAAACAAAAAAGTAAACAATCAAAAAAGACTTACTGTCTCAGCAGATCCCCTAATATTACCTGCCTCATGGACTTGCAAAGTAGCCTTAGAAACAGAAAGCGTAAGAGTGCGTGTCCACCTGCACACGCTCACCAGCTAAACCTGTACACGCTCACCAGCCAAACCTGCACACACTCACCAGCCAAACCTGCACACGCTCACCAGCCAAACCTGCACACGCTCACCAGCCCAGGTTTCCTCTGGAACACCAGCCAAAATTGAGGAGCAATGGCCAGACTGACTCTTGATCACACCCTTCTGCCCCCCATACTTCCTGTCTTGTACATGACGTCTCCCCTGACAAGCACCCAGTGATACAAACTCCATCTTTCTACTCATTTTTGGATCTCTGTCTCTAGCACACACAAGAGTGACTATAATGGTTAATACTGATTGTCAATTTTACAGGCTGGAGAATCACCTCTGGGCATGTCTGTGACAAGCTTCTAGACTTTTGAACTGGGCAAGGAAGACCCATCCCGACTGTGGGTGGTACTACTATTCCATGGGCCCAGCTCCCAAACTGATAAGAACAACTAATTGTTGATACCGTGTGACAGTCCACCTCACGCTCTTGCCCATGGCCTTCCTGCCACAATGGACCGTACCTCAGAACGTAAACTACAATAAGCCCTTCCTCCGTCCCTCTTTTCCTCCCTCTCTCCCTCCCTCCCTTCCTCCCTCCCTCCCTCCCTCCTTCCCTCCCTTCCTTCCTCCCTCCCTCAATCTGCTTCTTGTTCAGCATTTTGTCATAGCAATGAAAAAGCAACTGATAATAGTGACCCATGGTCCAGGTCTGCCCATAGCTGTGAGTATCTGCACTAAAGCCACAGTACTGGACAAACTTCCATATTCAGTGAGCATGTGTTGAAATTGGGAACAGAGCAGTGAGTAACAGAATAAATGATGGGTGTGTAGCTCAATGAAATGGAGTTATGAAAGAAAGCTGTATATTCTTATATTTTCTGCATTAAAAATTTACAAATAATATAATAAAAAAGAGACCAAGTTTGCATTGCTTTTCTTTCTGTTTTGTTAAAATGACTTTTTCATGTGTGTGTCTATGTGTGGCAGGGCATGCACAACATGATGCTCATGTAGAGGTCAGAGGACAACTTCTGGGAGCCAGTCTCTCCCGTCACCATGTGGGTCCCACGAATGGAACTCAGACATCAGGCTTGGTGACCATCACTGTGTCTCACAAGCCATCTCGCCAGCCTGTCGTTACTTTCCAGTTACAGAGAATACCCAAAGCTCCGGCCTGAGGATGAGGAAGGAGGCCGTGGTAACCACAGGCAGAAGCCCCATCCTTCTGAGACAGGCTATGCTAAGCAGCCTGCTTCTTCCATCCCATTCTGCTCAGAGAGATGTCCAACTCCACAGGAAACACCCCTGCACTTGGAAATGCTGTTTTCTTTTAGTGGCTGCATAATTTTGGTACACCAGCCATTTGGTTCATAAACTGAGGCTGATGAATTAACGTGGATTAAGCAGCACCTGCTCTATTTCGTAAAAAGAAAGCCTTCAAAATAAAGTTGACCAGAATTACAGATAATTACCTTATATCCTGGCCCACCAAAAATTTACCTATTTTGACACAGAAAGCTAGTATTGATGGATGACAATATGTCTATGATTTAGATCACAGGATTTTTATTTATTTTTAGAGACAGGGTCTCTAACCTAGGCTGGCCTCAAAATTAGTATGTAACTGAAGCAGACTTTGAACACCTGATTCTCCTGCCTCCAGCCCCTGAGTACTGAGATGACAACTGGGTGACAGTAGAGCTGAGGATCGAACCAAGAGCTTCTGGGGCTCCAACCAAGGGGGGTGTGCATACAAGACAGCACTGCCACCTAAGCTACTGCTCCTAGCCTAGAAAATATTACAGAGCAATCTGCCAGAACTAAGACATAAATCAAGGGCTGGGACTGCAGCTCAGTGGTAGAGCCATCATCTCCTATCAAGATACAACTACCTGAAGTCCCAGTATGGCAAACAGGAAGAGGAGGGAGGGAGGGAGGGAGGAGAAATGGGAACCAATAAGGCAAACCTTTCTATGCTGTAATCATACAAATGGTACTGCTGATAAAGACAGAATGACAGGAGAAATCATAATGGTCCAGGAGAACCAGTCCCATTCTTAAACAGTAATCACAGCCCCTCCCGGAGCAAAGCACATTGACCCTCCTGAAGGTGACAGGGACTTACTTGCGCTTGCCAAGGCCCAGCCTCCTCCGTGGATATAGACGACACTGCGTCGCAGATGCTCATCAGGTTTCGGAGACCCCTCAAACACTCGGACTTCCACCCCATCAAAGTCCGTGTCGGTCACCTGCACTTTCGGAGAAGACCTTGCGCTTTTCTTCCCAAAAGAAACGATGATGAAGTTCAGTGTGATCAGGTGGTGGCTCAGCCCCAGGGAATGTATCAGGTTACTCTGCAGGGTATGGGAAGAGAGGGAGGTGGTGTTAATGTCTACACCAGGCTGACACCCACAAAGCCATGCTCACCAACTCCACATGTGGGGTAATGGGGATGTCCCTCAGTATGTTGCGAATATGTCTTATTGCCATTGGTTAATAAAGAAGCTGATTTGGCCAATAGCCAGGCAGAATAGAGGCAGGCAGGGAATCCAAACAGAGATACAGGGACAAAAGGAGCAGAGTCAGAGAGAAGCCAGTAGCTGCCAGATAATATGTGAGGTATTGCCACGGCCATGTGGCAGTTACATAGATTTATAAAAATGGGTTAATTTAAGATGTAAAGCTAGTTAGTAATAAGCCTGAGCTAATAGGTCAAACAGTTTGTAATTAATATTAAACTTCTGAGTGTTTATTCGGGACAGGCAGACAAGAGAGAAACCTCCAGTTACATGGAGTTCAGTTTTTTGTTTGTTTATTTGTTTTGAAAGCTAATGAGAGCTGGGAGTGGGGAGCAAGAAGGAGAACGATCCCCGTGGAAGGAGGAAGAGAAGCCCTGGGCTCTGAAACTTGCTATGCTAGACCAGGTTGGCCTCGTCCTCACAGAGATCTGCCTGCCTTTCGCCAGCTGAGCGCAGGATTACAGGCAGGCAAGCACCAACAACCTGGCTCACTGTGCTGTTTTGATTTACTCCGTATTACAGGCCGGCTGCCTAGAGACAGTTCTTACAAACACCTGCTCTTGGACCAGAGAGGCCCAGAGCTGCTGTCCCTTCTTAGCAGTCCTGGAACTCTGAGTCAATCACTAAGCCCCTCTGTGCCACACCTTCCTATCCATAAAATGAGAATACTAGCAACTTTGTCGGAAGATTGGTGGTGGCCATGTGCAATGCCAGCACTTGGGAGTGAGACCGGAGATCGGCAATCCACGGTTACCTCGGTTACCTCGTTAGAGTCTTAGGCTAGCCTGGGCTGCATGAGACTCTCTCCAAAATAAAATGCAAAACAAGGACTGATAACCATGTTCTGAAACTGTTGGCTAAAAGCTGTAAACAAATTACCAGAGAACGTTTATGTATGTGTACGGCTACTTGTTATGTCAGCTAGATAAAACCAGGATCATTTTAGGAGAACCTCAGTTGAAAAAACTGCCCCCACCAGACTGGCCTGTGGTCCATTTTCTTGATTGATGATTGATGGGGCAAGTCCCAACTCACTGTCAGGGGCGCTACCCTGAGCAGTGGTCCTGGATGTTGTAAGAAAGTGGGTTGATCAAGCCAAGAGGAGGAAACCAGTAGCAGCCTTCCCCCATGGCATCAGCATCAGTTCCTGCCTTGAGCTCCTGCCCTGAATTCCCTGGATGATGGACTACAAGCTATAAGCTGAAACAAATCTCTTCCTTCTCAAGTTGCTTTGGGTCATGGTATTTTATTGCAGCAATAGAAAACTTAATAAGACCACAAGTATTCTTGGGTCCCAGGGAGAGGAGCCTGGGGAAAGTGTCGTCTGATGCTTCAGCCACATGCGTATCTCAGTAACTTGTAATATGAGCTGCTTCTCTCAAGACTCCACGGCAGCTCATGGCCTGCTTCACTCTCTTCATGTCTGATGGGCTGGTTCCTGTTAGTGGTCCTTCCATTTTTCTAGTACAGTCATTTCTTTCTATCTATTATCTTTTAATTCCTCTCTCTGTGGGTGGAGTTTTCCTGTCCTGACTGCCTGTTCCCAAATAACTGACAGAGGTTTATTACAATTTATAAATGCTCAGCCAATAGCTCAGGCTTATTACTAACTAGCTCTTATATTTTATGTTAACCCATATTCCTTATTCACACTCTGCTACATGGTGTAGTGGTGCTTTTATTAGCATGGCATGTTTAATCTCCTGCTTCTTCTGCATCTGGCTGGCAACTCCTGACTCTGCCCTTCTTCCTCCCAGCATTTTCTTAGTTTTGGTCTCCTAACCAATCAATCACAGTGACAAATTCTCATGGTGTACAAAAGGATTATTTCACAGCACCTCTCCACAGGCAGCTTTTTGTACCAACTATACCAAAACACACACTTGGACAAATGAATAGTTTTTCTGCATCAAAATCTGGTCATTTTTTTTTAACACTATAGGTTTGAACGTACTTTTACTTCGGTTATTATATGGGATGGGTTTGTTTTGAGACAGTCCTTAAGAATACATTTAACAGTAGATTAGGGGATATAGTAGGTTAAGACAGGGTTTCTCTCTGCAGCCCTGGCTATCCTGGAACTTGATATGTAGAACAGGCTAGTCTTGAACTTACAGAGATCTCCTTGCCTCTGCTTCCCAATGGCTGGGATTAAGGGCTTGTGCCACCATGATCAACTCGAAGTACAGATTTAACTTTGGTTTTTATTAGCATTCAACTTCCATGACTCTACTGCAGGCTAGAGAAGGGATGGGTGGTGTAGTGGTGTTTCTGGTTGTGGGTGGGTCTCACATTTCAACCCCTTGCACACCTACCCTTACCCAACAAGGACAGAAAGAGAAAGTGAAGGCAGCAATGTCTTCAAAAAAGCCCAACTCTGGTGACATAATGGAGCTTTGTCCCCACCCCACCCCATCTGTCTCTGTCCTCAGAACAGCTGCAAACCTCCCTTGCTGGACCTGCCCCATTTCAGTTCCAACTTAGAAAGTGACACTTTCTTCCCCCTTCCATCTCCTTCACCACAGCAGATGCTGAGAACTCCAGCTTGTTACCTCATGTTGCCTCTCTCCAGTACGTCACTAATTCTCTCCTCTGTCCATTTTTTATTCTTTTATATGCAATATTAAGAACCTGCAAAATGAATTCTATGTCCATGGTGACATATAGAGTCAGGATGCTATGGCAGGAGGATCGAACATGAGTTTGGAATAAATAGTGGAACTTTATATCAAAACAAATCAAAACAGAACCTTGGAGAACAAGGGAATTTAAACGGTCACTTGGTGTGAAACAAATACAAGAAAGATGGTAGACAGACAGACAAACAGATAGACAGATTAGTACTATCTGTTAGCAATCTGTTCTCTGGTTCCTTTCTCACTCAGGTAAAGAACTGCAAGATTAGGTGTCACAATCCACAGACAAGTGAAGCAAAGTTCCTCACATGATAATTTTTACAGTGTGTAACAGGGTCAGGTCCCCTTTTCCTTTTTGAATTGGATGGGCATGATGTAGTTTGTTGGTTCGGTTGCTTTAAGTACAGCAGGAACCAGATGGGAGGGGGGAAGATTTCTGAAATACCCATGAAAAAAAGTATGTGCCTGGAATAGTAATAAACCCTCCCAAAAGAGGAATTCTTTCAGACAAGAACTGGGAAGTAGGCCATCTTGGATTAAATGGCAAGTATTCAGAGATCAGCATGATCCAGTCCAGGGCATCTTTCCCTAATTATCTACCTATTTAAGAATTAACTATCTCCTGTCATCCTGTCATAGATAGATAGATGGATGGATGGGTGAGTGGGTGGGTCGATGGATGGATGGATGTGTGGGTGGGTAGGTGGATGGATGGATGGATGTGTGGGTGGGTAGGTGGATGGATGGATGGATGAATGGATGAATGGGTGTGTGTGGGTGGGTGGATGGATGGATGGATGGGTGTGTGGGTGGGTCGATGGATGGATGGGTGGATGGACGGATGGACAGATGGACAGAAGGGTAGGTGGGTCAGTGGATATCTGGATGGGATATCTGGATGGGTGGATGGGTGGGTCGGTTGGTGGATAGATGAATGAATGAGTGGGTGNGTGGGTGGATAGATGAATGGATGGGTGGATTGATGAGCTACAATGCACTGGCTTCAAGGAGGTCAGTCTGAAAGTACACTGTATTCATCTGAGAAAAAGGAATACTTTGGCTGGGCCTGGTGATTCAAGACTATAATCCCAGTCTGTATGAGTCAAGGGCAAAAAGTTCACCAGTTTCAGACCAGTGTGGACTGCAGAGATAAAAGAGGCAGGGCAGGGGAACTGGGAGGACAAAGGAGGTAGAACTGCCCCTGTGGAAATTACATTCCCCAGGGGCTGAGGATCACCTCCTACCTGCCTCCTATAAACTTACTTGTGTGAACTCTCTGGGGACCCCTCCACTTTCTTCCCATGCCCCATTTCTTCTTTCTTCCTTTAGGATCACAACTCACACCATTCTTTTCTGTGATCTTGTCCATCACAAGCTTTCTCAAGCTGCACACCCAAGTCATTCCATTCTTAGGTTCTTTGCTTTCTCTCTCCTGACCCCTGCCCTCTTTATCTCTGTGAAGCTGTCTGTCCACATTGATGAAGCTGGTCTGTCCATGTTATCGGTCCTATTTCTTTAGCTCTCCTTTACAATGTAACCTACGACATTCTGAGTTCCTGTACTATATCTCCAAACTAAGTTCACCAATGGCTACTCAGTCAAGCTCTACCAACACGCCCCCCGACCCCCGCTTTTAACTTCTCCAGGCTCTGGTGTACTGTGTCACAAACCCCCATTTATTTATTAATTGGGGATTCTTTTGAGATAGTCTCATGTGGCTCAGGTTGACCTCAAATTCACCATGTAGCCAAAGAGAGCCTTGAATTTCTGATCCTCTTGCCTATACCTCCCAAATGCTAGGGTTACAGGCATGTATATCACGCCTGGTTTTTAAAGTGCCAGGGATTCCATGGCCTCCTCTATGCTATGTAAGGTGGCTAAAAACTGAGCCACATTCCCAGACCTTTCTTTGTTTTTGAGACAACAAAGCCTAAACTAGCCTCAAACTCAGAATCTTACTGTCTCAATCTCCCATGTGCTGGGATTACAGGTGTGGCCAACATGACTAACTCCTACCTTTGTGTACATGTATGTATTTTGTAGATTGGTTCTTTATCTCCTGCCCAGAGGGTTTTTCTTTGGTTTTGTTTTGGTTTAGTTTTTTTTTTTTCTACATAGGGTTTCTCTGTGTATCCTGTCTGTCCTGGAACTCACTTTGTAGACCAGGCTGTCCTGGAACTCAGAGATCCGCCTGCCACTGCCTCCCAAGTGCTGACTTAAAGACATGCACCACGATGGCCCAGCTCAGAGTTTCCTTAAATAATGGTGCCTCCAAAGTTATAATTTTTATTCTGTTTTATTTTGTTGTGATACTAGGGTTGATCCTACAGCTTCTCCAACACTAATTAAGTCCTCTACCATGCAGCAACCCCTTGAACCAACTCCCATCCCACTGGCCTAAACTATTCTCTTTTGAAGCAGAGTCTCAGTGCTTCCTAGAGGAGTCTTGAACTGTCAAAACTTTTCCCTTAACGTATGCGTATAGAGCAGTATGTATATGACTTTATGGGTATGTGCACATGTGAGTACAATACCCTTGGATTCCAGCAAAGAACAGTGATCTTCAAGATCTGGAGTGAGAGGCAGTGGTGAGCCACCCAACTTGTATGCTGAGAATAGAATCCAGGTCCTCTGCAAGAAGAACTAGTACTTTTAACCACTAAGTCATCTCTAACCCTGAACTTTTTAACTTTAACCTCTGTGCTGAATAGTTTGTTTTTCAACTTGACACAACTAATATCATCTGAGAGGAGGGACCCTCAATTAAAGAAATGTGTCCAGAGCTGAAGAGATGGCTCAGTGGTTAAGAGCACTTGACTGCTCTTGTAGAGGTCCGAGTTCAATTCCCAGCAACCACAAGGTGGCTCACAACCATCTGCAATGGGATCAGATTCCTTCTTCTGGTAGGCATGAAGATAGCACTCACATACATAAAATACATGAATAAATCTGTAAAAGCAAATGATCTTATGCCTCCATAAGGTCAGGGTGTAGACAGCCTGTAGGGCATTTTTTTTTTTTAGTGATTGATGAGGGAGGGCCCAGACCATTGTGGGTAGTGCCACCCCTGAGCTGGAGGTCCTGGGTCTTAAAGACAGCAGACTGGGGGGCTGGAGAAGATGGCTCAGCGGTTGAGAGCACTAACTGCCCTTTCAGAGGACCTGGTTTCAATTCCCAGCACCCACATGGCAGCTCATAACTGCCTGTAACTCCAGTTTCAGGGGATCTAACACTTACATGTAGGCAAAACATGAATGTACATGAAATTAAAAATTTTTGAAAAAAATAAGGAAGAAAGCAGGTTGATCAAACCATGAGGAGCAAGCCGGAAAGCAGCACCCCTCCACGGCCTCTGAACCAGCTCCTGACTTGCCTGAGTTCCTGCCCTCACTGCTTTTGATAATGAACTGTTATATGGTACTGTGAGTAAAATCAACCCTTTCCTCCCCGGCTTGCTTTTGGTCATGGAGTTTCATCAGAGCAATGGTCACCCTGATAAGACAAGGAGTCAGTTCTTTCCTTCCATGGGTTGCAGGAGTTGAGCCAAGGCATCAGGCTTGCACAGAAAATCTTTTGAACCTGCTGAGCCATCTTGCTAGCCACAGCCTGAGCTTTCGATCCTCCGGCCTCAGTCTCCTGAGTAGCTGAATTTACAAGCCTGCATCAGACACAGCTCAAAGTTCTGTATTTTATTTTACTCAACTTCACAGTTCCTCCTTTCCTTGCAAAACAATGAACCATAACAGCACACTGCCTGGCACAGGTATAACCCACTGCATCTCGGCAGCCACCTGGCCACATATACATCTGTAGTGAAAGGGGAGCAGGCCTGTTTTTCATCCGGCCCAGCTCCCGCACGGCT
>LOEQ01007951.1:23223-34521 GCA_001685075.1 Bramus lutescens
AGAGAGAGAGAGAGAGAGAGAGAGAGAGAGAGAGAATTTATTGTTTAAAACGGAGTAACACTGGAGATCTGAGAGTAGGGAACAATCACAAATTAAAAACTCACAGTCCCAGGATGAGAAACCAAGCCTAGGACACAGCTGCAGAGCAGGCATGCCAAATACTGGCCATCTGACAAGGGCAAGTTAGAGGAAGTTCATCTCCAGCAGGAAAGGACGCAGGGTTTTCCCTAACCTTTACCTCCATTCACGTCGGCAGATCTCCACTGAGAATGACCTGAGCCTGAGGTCAAGAGGAGGATTGGCCTTGGGAGCCAGCTATCTGCAGAGCCCAATGGAACTCTAGAGACCAGCGGCCATTTTGACATCCCAGCTGAGTCCCACCGAGTTGTTGATTATCGAGGAGGTCCTCTGCCTGCGTAGACCTCAGTGCCACTGCTCCCCACACTCCCAGGGCTCAGTCCCAGCTAGAACTCGTCAGGGATGTCTGAGGAGGGTGACAGAACCTGCCCAGCACACACTCTCTAAGTGTGGCCAGCAGAGGCCGGGGCTATGGGAACGGAAGAGAGCAGAGTGAACACAGCTTGGGCACTGCAGACACTTGTCCAATACAGGTTCAACACAGCCGAAGTCACAGACATGGCCTAAGAGCCCACACAGGCAACTAAGCCCCACCCTGCACAATACAGAGAAAAGATGCCCTTTCTACAAACTGGACACACACACAGCAATCTACAGCCGAGATGCCCTTATCTGCAAAGGCGCCTGGAAACCTGGAGTACACACAACAGAAGAACTACAGCTGAATCTTTCACTGTATATATCCAGCCAAACTGCCTCACAGATCTTAATGCTACGGCTCTGAGACAGCCAGAGGAAAAGTAGGAAAGACATCCTAAGGCGCAGGCAGAGGCAAGGACTTTCTGCAAAGGGCTCCGGTAGCCCAAGAACTAATTCCAGGGATTGACAAGGGTGTGAAATCAGAGAGCTTCTGCACAGCACAGGAAGCAATCAGCAGAGAGAATACAGCCCCCCAAAGCGGAGGAAGACCTCCCACTATCCGTCAGACAGGGGACGAATATTTGTAATCCACTAAGAGCTGCATGCAGCTGATGAAGCGGCCTTGGGGAAACTGATCCATGACCTTGTCCGACCTCCACGTGTGCCACAGCACGTGTTTATACACTCTAACAAGCAATTTTAAAAACTAATCACTCAAATCATGCATAATTAGACTCATGAAACCAAAAGGTAGTTCTTTTTTCTTTTCTTTTTGAGATTATAATAGTTTTTTTTTTCAAAATAGGTAGTTCTCAAAAGAAATAGCCATGGACATTAAGTATCTGAAAACCAGTTCAACATCATCAGCCATGGGAGAAAGCAAATTAAAACTGTCACAATTCTATCTTGTGCAGTCAAAATGGTGTCATCAAAGCAGTGGAAACAAACGCAGCCAAGGTAAAGTAGGAACCCCTCTCTCCTGTGGGTAGTCACGAGGGAAGTAAGCACCGAGTGCCCACAAAATATAAAACCAGAACCGTGATACGGCACAGCTGCTCACTCCTGGCGCTTTACCAAGAGGATCTGAAGTCAACAGAGACATCGCATATCCACATTAATCGCTGCAGTGTTCACGGCCGCTAAGAAATGGAACCAGCTTAAGTGTTCATCGACAGATGAACGGATAACGAAAAGACGGTCCACATACACAACAGGATCTTAATCAGCTATTTTAAACGTGAAATCGTAGGCTGGGGGATATAGCTCAGTGGTAGAGTGTTTATGTAGCACAGGAAAGTTCCTGAGTTCAATTGTCAGTTGCGTGTGTGTGTGCGTGTGTGCATCGGTCTGTCTGTCTGTCTGTCACAAAAGTAGGGAGCAGTCTGACCACGAGCAGAGAGGATGAGATCTTAAGGCAAACAGATGTAACAGAATACACGTGGCATGAGAGCAGAAGAGGGGACAATCTGGGTGCAGGGGGATCCGCAGCACGGCAGGCAGAGGGAGGGCAACAGGCATGAAGGAAGAAAAATATTGGCATGTATGTATGAAATGCCATAATGAAACCCATTACTCTGTATGCTGAGTTTTAAAAGTACAATAAGTGGGGCACGGTGGTACAGATTTAATCCTTGTACTCAGAAGGCAGAAGCAGGGGAATCTCTGGGAGTTCAGGGCTAGCCTGGTCTACTTAGTCAGTTCAAGATCAGCCAGGGCTACAGTGAATCCTATCTCAAGCAAATTGATAAATTAATCAATTTAATTTTTTTTAAAGTTAAATGTGGTAGGTAGCCTGAACTTTGGAATCCCAGCACCCAGGAGGGGACAGGAAAACTGGTCATGATTTCAAGGCCAGCCTGAAATAAATATAACACAACTTTGTTTCAAAAAAGAATTCAAAAAGTAGAAAACGGATGTTATTAGGGATGCAGATCATTGGCAGAACGCTTGCCTTGCATGTTAAAAGGCTGTGGGTTCATTCTGCAATCAGGGGCTGAAAGATGGAAGAAAGGGGGAACAAGAAAAAGTAAGGGGAAAAGACTATCACAGATGCTCTCATAAGCAGACTCTAGATATACACACCCACAAATAAATAAATGGAGAAGAATTCTTTAAAGAAACGACATTGACCTATATAGAAAACCCAAGTTGCCTATGCTGTCTCCCTCAGCACCCACCCGGGATGCTACTGCTTGTATCCACTAAATACTAGGAGGAAGGCTACTTATATGAGCAATGGCCATAACTGTGCTAAGCGTCACAGGCAATGCCTAACACGCCTAACTCTGACTCTTCTCCTGGAGGTTGACAAACAGCTGTAGACTGTGTGGTAGCCCAGAAGCTCCCTTGACATACAGAGCTGTACAACCAGAATGGTGGAAGCTGAGAGTGACCCAAACAGAAAACCAAAGTGTTCTGCGTTCTGTTGGAATCTCCACTTTGCTCCTGCATAGTCTGAGAAGCCCCCCTCCTCTCTCTCCCCCCAAGCCCCACCCTCTCAGAGAATCTCCAACAAAAAAAGGGTGCCAGAAAGCCCAGTTCTGCATTTTTGGCAGCTGTGGAAGCGCCTCCCCTGAAGTTGTCAGCAGCCCAAATGCCTGCTCCCCCTCACCTACAGTCTATATAACCTCCCTGCTTTAGTTTGGGCGCACGACTTCTCTGGCCTCGATCTCTGGGATTGGAGAACTCACCAGGGAGTTGCTTTGCTCAAATGAACCTGTTCCTTGACTTTTTCAATTTGGCTCTGGCTTACTGCGTTGGTGGAAAAACCTATTCTCGGGCTACAGAAAACCTATTACACAGCAACTACCAGAGTGGGTGATGTCTCCACCTTTGCAAAAGAGGTGCAAATTCCTGTGTGATCCTCCACAGCTATTACTACTCTGTTGTGATAAAATACATGGCCAAGGCAGTTTTTAGAAGAAAGTGGGTTCTGGTTTGGTTTGGTTTGGCTTATAGTTACAGAGGGATAAGAGTCTGTCACGTCAGGAAGCATGGCAGCAAGCAGCAGGCATGGAAGCCAGAGGGGAAGGCTGCAAACTCACCTTCAACCACATGCAGGAAGCTGAGAAAGCAAACTAACAGCAGGGTAAGGCTTTACCTTACTCAAAGTCAGTACCCAATGGCATACTTTGTGGTGATACCTTGTCTGTGCTCTAACAAATAAAGCTCGCCTGAAGATCAGAGGCCGGAGCTAGCCACTAGCTAACCNAACCATAGAGGACTGGAGGTCTGAGAGAGACAGAAAGTGATATGGTTGGGTGGAAAGAGGAATATAAGGCAGGAGGAGACAGGAGGAGGTAGCAAGATAAGACTTAGCTGTGGCTGGCTCCTTTGTCGCTCTGATCTTTCAGCACTTACCCCAATATCTGACTCTGGGTTTTTATTATTAAGACCAATCAGAGCTCGTTCAACAATACTTCCTTCAGCATGATTACACCTCTGAAACATCCCCAGATGGCCACCAACTGAAGACCAAGCACAGCAGTCACCGGGGCCAGTTCTCACCTAAGCCTCCACATTACCACTACTAAAGTATAATTTTACAACTTAGGTTCACTCCTTGACTATAAAGACGAGAGAACAAAGGGTTGGGGATGCAACTAAGCTGGCAGGGTACCTGTCTAGCATTCATCAAGCCCTGGGCTCTACCTCAGTGATTCTACCACTCTAGAAGGAGGGGTCCAGGGACGCCAAAGTTCTACAACAAGCTGTAATACAAACTAGGGGTTTAATTTTGTTCATGAATAAGGTGAAATTTTATGAGGCTAAAGTTCCCATGGACTCACAGGATGAGGTGGCACTGTTTGCAGACCCAGCTCAGCAGTGCCCTGAGTACTAGCAATGGCACCCATGATAGTGCATGCACCTTGGAGCAGCTTCCCTGGAGAAGGCACATGACAAGCCCTGCACTGGCCTTCCTAGGGCACCGCATGGACCACATGGACTGCAGAGGCTGCAGAACCGAAACCAGCCAGTTCTCAGGATTGAACCCATGCATTAAACAAGCTCCGTCACTAAGCTATATTCCCTAGTTCTCTTGTTCTGCTTTTTGTTTTGAGACAGGGTCTCACAAAGTTGCCCAGACTAGCTCTTAGGTCTTTCTGTGGCTCAGGCAGACCTTGAACTTGAAATCCGTCTGCCCTAGCCCCGTGAGTAGCTGGGTTTGCAGGCTTGTACCACCAGGCCTAACTGAAGATGATGGTTAAATAAATGGATACATGGTCTCACCATTTACGTTTCTCTTCCCCGTCACCTTTGGACAGTTACCTTGCCCACTTCCTACTTAGGTTCTTCAAAGGAAGCAGATAAGCAGGGCAGAAGCCAGCAGTCTGGCCCTCCGGAGAAAGGGGATGTGACGTCCTGGGCAGTATTGTCACCACTGCCCTCTTTGTCACAGCTTCTGTGCAACTCCAGCTCTCTTGCCCACCTGTTCCCTTAGGAAATTTACAAGTCCTTACTTAGTGCCAGGGACTTCAAAGTTAGGTCCATAGGGTGGGGAACCCACAGACATGGCCCGTTTCCTCTAAGATTCTTGTAGCAAGGCAGAGGAAGACATCAGGGAAACAAATTACTTAAAGGTAACTGAGCAAAGCTGGGGATGGTGGCTCACACCTGTGATTCAAGCACACGGGAGGCAGAGACAGACGGAGGGCCATAAGTTTAAGGCCAGCCGCACTAGGGATGCTGTTGGAGCCACTACCACAGAAGGAGGAGGAGATCGAAACCAGCCAACAAAGAGTTATTGGTGCTCTTATCTATAAGCTGGGAAAGATGGGCAGGAAGAACAGGATGGAGGATGAGAGAGGATGGCAGGATGAGGGGATCAGACTGGTGGTTCAAATATGAGAGCCAGCTCTCTACACGGCCTCATCCTTTTGATCGACACACAGATGCTTCTCTCGCAAGTAGAACATCAAGGCCACTAACGAATTTAGTGTTTAGTGAGATTAAAGGTGGGTACCACCACACTTAGTTTAAAAAATATTTTTTTAAAAGCCAATCCAGATTGCAAAACACACTTTGACACAGACTAACCATTTAATAGTATTTCCCATTGTTATCTAACCATGGAACTCTGCAGCAGGTAGCAGACTCGCAATGGTTAGCAAATAAAAAGGCTATCAGCCTCAGGCTATCCCTGGAACCAGACTTCCTGTCTTCAACAAACCAAAACCAGTTCAAAATGAACAGTAAAAGGAAACTTAAGGTTACCCAGTCAGACACCACCAGCTAACTGACCTCTACCCAGGAACCCCGTGCTGACGCACCCCAGGAAGGCCAAGCCTGCAGCTGTGTCGTCCTCCCCCTCTTAGACTTCCTGTTCCTGGGTTCATAATTGCCTTGCAACTCATTCCATCTTTTGCTTCCTTTGATGCTCCTTAGGAGTTTTGTTAAGTCACACCCTGTAATTTTTGCTTTTTAATTTCGGTACCTCTTTGGCTTAACAATAAAAAGATGTATGGTTTTTAATCAACTGTCTTTAGCATGATCTTTGGGAGTACTGGTCTTGCCATTCACACGGCTTCAGTAGGCGTTTCCCTGACTGCAGTGGCATTACTGCAACCCCAGAGCAGCTCTGCATTAGAAGTGTACTTTATCCCACATGGGTAGCGCTGCCAACACAAAAGCAACCAGGTGTTTTTGTGAACTGAAGTTGGCATGCCAAATACATCTTAAGGAAAATAGTGGAATAATCTTTTTCTTTTCTTTCTTTTTTCTTTTTTTTTTGGGGGGGAAGGGGAGTGGGTACCAGACAAGGTTTCTCTGTGTAGCCTTGGATATCCTGAAACTTTAACTCACAGACATCCGCCTGCCTCTGCCTTCTGAGTGCTAGGATTAAAGGTGTGTGCCACCACCTTCCGGCTGGAATAAACTTAGTGATTGTTAATACATGGGTCATTTTATGAATATCATGATGTTCAGGATCTTTTTCTCAAAATAAACAAGTCTTTATTAAACCAGGAAGGGAAAAAACAAACAAACAAATATCTAGCTTTGGCAATGAAATCATCTGTTTCAGACCTCTGGATGACCTGAAACTGGCTATAACTCAGGCTATCGTTGACTCTTCCTGCTTCAGCCTCGGGAGCAGTATGATGACAGATGCAAGCCCCACACCAGGCTGGAATCTGTGAATCTCTGAACCTCTGCTGATCCATCTGCCAGCTGTTCTGAACTCAAACTCTTCAATATACTTTAGTTTCAAATTTTTCTTTTAACAATATTAATATTCTCCAAGACAAAACGTAACCATTCTTGTTTAAAACTTTTTTGAAACAGGGTTTTACATAGCCCAGGCTGGCCTCAAGCTCATTACATGGTAAACTAGCCTGTAACATCTGATCCTAACCTGCCTATATCTCTTCAGTGCTAGGATTAGAGGTGTATATAGTACCACATCAGGCTTAAAAGCTGTAATATGCTCATCTGTGGGTAATGCAAAGAGTTTTAGAGTTGGGGTGATGGAAGAAGGGGGGATTGGAGGCTTCTGGATACAAGTGGAAGGACTATAGAGGTCAATAGACATTGCTCACTAAGCAGTCACGCGGCTGTAGACAAGTTTAGGAACTGTGCACACACATAGCGCAGGGCCAGGGATTGAACCCGGGACCCCAGGCAAGCTAAGCAGGTGTCTGCCACTGCTCCCCACCCCAGCCCTCTTTTTGCTCTCTTGTAAAATGAGGATATTACTGCTTTACAAAGTGGGTTTATGTATATTGTACTACATAGATCTGTTATTGTGTGGGAACCTCATGACAAATACCCTGCCTGAAAACTGGTACACATACAAGAAACAGCAAGCTAAACACCTTCACCAAAATAGACTTTAAAACAATAAAAAAGGGTCAGCAAGGTAGCTCAGCAAGTGAAGGTACCTACTGCTAAGCCTGATCCCTGAGTTCCATCTCTGGGACTGATGCGGAAGGAGGGACCAGACTCCCAAAAGTTGAACTTTGACCTCCATGTGTGCTCTGACACACCTGCACCCACATATTCACACGTACAAAATAAATAAAAATAAAAGGAGCTAAAAAAAAAAAAGCATTCAAAGAAAAAAATCCAAGCAGTCTGTGGTGGCACAAGCCCGTAATCAAGGAACTGGAGAGGCTGAGGCAAAGGAGGTCACGTTCAGGGCGATTTGTGGATATATAGTGAGACCCTGTCTCATTACACAGGGCAAGAAGGAGAGGAACTCAGGAGATCAACCCAGAGGGTGGTCCCCAGTTACCATCTGAGAGAGAAGGCCAGGACACTCCTTGCCAGCCATCTTTGAAGAAGTAGGCCTAGGACTACAGCTTGTTATTTAGCCAAAAACCTGTAGTTAATTTATTCCAAAGTCAAAAGCAAGCAGACATCTTTAACATGACGAGGAAGTTAGAAACCCAGAAGATAGCAAGGCTTGCAGAAAAAAAGGGGGGAAAGCCACTTCTAGCCAAGTTCAGAGTCAGAAGCACAGACACTAAGGTCAAAGCCTTGACTCAGTCAACAGACGGAAGTCAGACCCTGAAATCGGCTCAGCTTCTCTATCGCAAATGACTATCTAAACCCAAAACAGCCAGAGGGAAATATGTCTGGTAGGCGAGAACGCTGAGGGCTTGGTGTAGATGAATTTAAACTGATGTTGAAAGACTGTGAACTATTGGCCAGAGCAAGAAGGTGGGAGAGCCTCTGAGGCACAGGACAGGAGAAAGGGGGTCAGGCACACAACTGTACCACACAGTTCACAGCAAGGCTGCAGTGGGATTCTAACTAGAGTGGAGCAGGAAGCTGGAGGTGGAGGATTGGTAACTGGGGGTTAAGATTAGAGCATAAGGGACAATTACGGCTGGGCTGGATGTCCAGAAGCCAAATAAATGTAATGTGAGCGTCTATCTAGGTTCGTCTAGGAATGATTGGCTTTAAAATGCTGTCCCTGGGGTCAGCAAGATGGCTCAGTGGGTAAAGATGTTTGCCAAGCCTGACAACCTGGCCCCTGATCCTCGGGACTTACAGGATGGAAGGGGAGAACCAGTTCCTACCGTTGCCTCCCAACTTACGTAAACTCAGTGGCACACACACAAAATAAATTAAAAAAAGGTTTCGTTTGTAAGTGCCCTTGGAGCTGGGGAGGGAGCTCACTGGTAGCTTACCTAGCAGGCAAGAAATACCCAGCATTACAAAAAGCTGAGGGTGAAGACAATGCTCATAATCCTAGCATGGCTGGAGGGAGCAAGAGGAGTTCAAAGCCAAGGCCATCCTTAGCTAGTTGGCCAGTTCTAGGCATCCTGAGATAATTTAAAAGGGGGAAAAAGGCAGGATGCAAAGACTGCCATGCCATAGCATCGGAGTGTACACAGCACCCCAGCCAGGAGCCAGAAAACCCTCACTGCCGTTCATCCGGTGAGCTTCCCGCTCTCAGCTGACAAAGGAAAGAACAATGCCAATCACTTAACAGTTTTGTTTTGTTTTAATCTAGTAAATAAGCAGTAAGTGAAATCTTGCACAAATCTAAGAGTGCTGCACAAATTATATAAAAGCCATTGTTTGTTCGCCTGGTTGGCTCTTTCTGATGTTCTGAGACGAGGTCTTTGGATTTAGCCCTGGCTAGCCTCAGACTACGTAGCTCAGACTGGNNNCTGGCTTGAGCTCTCACTCCTCCTGCCTTGGCTTGATGAGTATTGGGTTGATAGGGGTGAGCCACAAGCTCAGGGGAAGTCCTAGTCCCGGGTAAGTATCCCAGGAATACCCTGGACAAGAATCCCCATTTTCACCAGAACTCTGTACACAACCATTCATTTGCAGTGACCCTCAAAGCCACACGTGCAGCCAGGTCCCCTTCCAGTGAGCCAATAATGCCCACCTCGTCCTAACAGGTATCTGGACGGACCCCAGCAATGCTCTCCAAGCACCCAGCAGCAGACCCTGAAAGCCAGGTCACTGCTACCATCTGTGCAGCTGTTAGAGGCTGTCCTATGGCGTACCCCAGCTCCTTTCTCTCATCCACGGTGGCCAGATGCCCTCAAACCACTCCTAATCCATTTCCTCAGTTTCTACACTACTTATGGGGACTCTTGCAGGGCCTAGGGGCGGAGCTAGGTAATGCAGTCCTTGCCTGGAAAGGATGAGGCCTGGCAACAGGGAACAGGAAACAAACACACATTTCTGAGTGGTGGAGGCCTGCATTACTTGGGAAAGTGCTTGCCTAGCATGGTGGAGCCCTGGATGAAGGCACCTCATCAGCAGGGCAGGATGGTGATGCATTCTGTGCACCACAACCCCCGACACCCCCCTCTCCTGCCAGCACTTAGCTGAGAAGCGAGAGGATCAGAAGCTCAAGGTCAGCAGTATCTAAGGGGAGTTCTTGGGCTGTGGGAATCTTAAAAAGAAAAAAAAAAGTGCTGAGGATTACTCTAAAACACAGTTGATCATGTGACTTCCTGCCACTCCTTGCCCAGTTCACACTGCCCTCTGACCCCTCTCTTGTAAGTGCCCGACTTCCCATTTCTCAGCTGGTCCCAGTACAAAGTCAGTCAGCACGGTGGGTGGCTAAGCTCCCCAGCATGGGAGCAAGGCTGTCCGGCCTCATCGCTTACCCTGAGCATGTTACTGTCTTCATTGTGGTGTATTACCAGTGAGTCCCATGCAGAGCACAGAGCACAGGATCTGAGAGAGTACGGCTTGCTAAGTTTACAGATGGTAAGTGTGCTGTCAACACTCAGCCTTGGTAACAGACTAGATGCCAAAGGAAAGGGAACAAGCCTTGACTTCTGATCCTCCTGCCTCACCTCTCCAGTGCTGGGATTACAGGTGTACACCACCCTACCCTGACTGATATCCATTTCAAGGATATTACAGGAGCCAATGAAAGCCCCATCTATAACTTATGTTCTGTCATTGAGCCCCGTGGCAGTCACTATCAGATGGTCTATCATATGTCATTCCACTGACAACTCAAGTGTGTGTGTTGTGTAGCTACATCATGTTAACTGAAACACTCCAGGAAGGAAGTGGCTAAGAACCCAGGAAGTAAAGAAAACGCACAGGGCCCAGGAAGCTCGGGAATGTTATAAAATTCACACACTTCCACCCCCAAGGGAATACAAGTAAATAATGCTGGGGACAGGTGACTTTTTCTTTCTTTCTTTCTTTCTTTCTTTCTTTCTTTCTTTCTTTCTTTCTCTCTCTCTTTCTTTCTTTTCTTAATACCTTCTATTTTTATCTATAAAATAAAATCTTTAACACCTGTAAGTTACTTTTTCCAATAAAGATACTATTACCATTT
Source organism: Bramus lutescens (assembly GCA_001685075.1). Taxonomy (NCBI): domain Eukaryota; kingdom Metazoa; phylum Chordata; class Mammalia; order Rodentia; family Cricetidae; genus Bramus; species Bramus lutescens. The sequence continues at coordinate 33,986 of LOEQ01007951.1, forward strand.
TAAAAGGCAGGAAGCAACTGAATTATTGATTTAAAAATCAGTAGCACAAATTACATACATACAAGAGGATGTTAGTAACAAGCACAGTGTTAGGTAAGGAACACAGTACAGTATCCGCTGTATCTAAGAGGTAGAATTCTTAATCACAGGCTTACAGAAAAGACACAGTAGACTCAAATGTAGTCTGCTTATCAGTTATGGTCCCTATAGAGTGCTTCTCTTCTACTTGAAAGTGGAAAAAGGCTTTTTTAGGTGATGATCTCACTTTGTTCTGCATGTGCTGTAGGAGCTTTGCTTACAACACTGGAGCATTTTCTTGGCCGGTTACTCATCATATATATGGCATTTATCTAATGTTTTGAAAAGTCTCTGAATAGGGAAAAATAAATTTCTAGTCTTCTCCCAAGGAGGAAAAAATACAGGATATCTCTGTACTATTCTGAGTATAAACTGTAAATGTGAGTATTTTTCTGAGGACCATATGATGTGTGTGTGTGTGTGTGTGTGTGTGTGAGAGAGAGAGAGAGAGAGAGAGA
>LOEQ01007951.1:70545-80699 GCA_001685075.1 Bramus lutescens
ACCGGGATTTTGGCCGCCCGCCCGCTGCAACCCTGAGCTGCCCTGATTGTTTTGTGGTTTCCCACTGAAATTCCTGCAGAATTCCGATTTTCGACTTTTTAAATATATAACACAGGCCGCCCCGCCCCTTCCTGGCCACAGCTGTGTGTGGTTAGTGGTTAGGGAAGCGCTATCAGTGGAGTTAGACCCGGCTTTGAGAAGCCGCGTGAGCGACTGCCTTAGCCACAAACTGAATATGGCAGTAGTTAGTATTTGACTGTTAGGATGGCTGCAAAGGTTAAACGAATGGCAAGGAAACAGATTTAGGATAGTGCCTGGAAAATATTAAACTCTAAGTAAATGAGAACTGCTGATCACAGTTACTAAAACATTCACTATTGGAATTTGGTTCTTTACCCTGGATAACGTTTTTATGAGGAAACTCAGTTTAAAAGAAATGTGTTGTGAGACAGGTTCTCAGGGAGCCCAGCACAGGTTTGTACTGTGCTCGGATTACAGGTGTACTTTCACCATGCCTGGTTTATGGGTTACCTGGGGATGACCTCATGCATGTTTCTGCAAAGCTACATCCTCAGACAAAGATCTGTTGTTTGGTTATCCCTGATTCTATTGTGTTTATCTATAAAAGTCCCTGGCCTATGTGAACATGAGAAAAAGCGACGGATGCGTTCCAGTCTGGGATCCGATTGTAGGACGTTAGTTGTAGCATTAATTTACCATGTAGCTCTTCTTCTGTAAATTTTGAAGCTGTTTTGGAAATAAATGATATATGCAGTTAAGCCTTTGAAGTTAAAGAGGGTCATGGAAACGAACGTGTCACTGAACATGGGTTGTAAAAGCCTGACCCCAGCGCTCAGGCGGCAGAGGCAGGCGATCTCTGTGAGTTTGAGGCCAGCCTGGTCTACGGGAGTGAGTTCCAGGACAACAAGGGCTACACAAAGAGACCTAGCTGTCCTGGAACTAGCTCTGTAGACCAGGCTGGCTTCAAACTCACAGAGATCCACTTGCCTCTGCCTCCTGAGTGCTGGGATTAAAGGCGTGCACCACTACTGACTGGTGGAAAGTTGTTTTTAAATATTTATTTATTTATTTAAATATGTATGTTGGTGTTTTGCCTGCATGTATATCTGTTTAAGAGTGCCAGATCTTGGAGTTACAGGTAGTTGTGAGCTGACATGTGAGTGCTGGGAATTGAACCTTGGTCCTCTGGAAGAGCAGTCAGTTTAATCACCCAGCCATCCCTCTAGCCCCAGGGAGATGCTTTAATATCAATTAAGCACTGTGTTCTACTAACCATTTCATTAATTACTGCTGTTGGCTCTTCTGAGGTCAGGTTTCATGTGATCCTACTGCTTTCACTACCATGAGCAGCTCAGATGGTTTTATTTTTTCAAAGATTTCACTCATTCATTCATTATGTATACAATGTTCTGCCTGCACGCACACTTTTATGCCAGAAGAGGGTATCAGATCCTATTACAGATGGTTGGGAGCCACCATGTGGTTTCTGGGAATTGAACTTAGGACCTTTGGGAGAGCAGCCACTGCTCTTAACTGCTGAGCCATCTCTCCAGCCCCTCAAATGGTCTTCTTGGTTTATTAGAAATTTTTGATTCCTTTTTTTTTGTTGTTGTTGTTTTGTTTTTCAAGACAAGGTTTCTCTGTGAAACAGTCCTGTCTGTCCTGGAACTCAATTTTGTAGACCAGGCTGTTCTTGAACTCACAGATATCCACCTGCTGCTACCTCCTGAGTGCTGGGACTAAAAGTGCACACTGCCACTGCCTGGCTATTTTTTTCTTTTTTTGATTTTTTTTCATATAATACAGTCTGACCATTTCTTCTGGATCCTATCCCACTTCCCCACCATCTGACTTCACAGCTTCTTTTCTCTCTCTCTTTAGAAAACAAATAAGAAAAGCAAACAAAGGAAAACAAAGCAGAATAGAAAAAAAACTAGAAAGAAACACAAAGAAAAAGTATGACAAGCACATACCCAAGTAGAGAGAGACACACACAGAACACCCATAGAAGCCCCAAATGGGAAACCGTAGGATATCAACAAATGACCAGTAAGGTTAAAAAAATTCCCTGACAAAATATTATGAGGCAAAATATTTCCACAAAAATGCCAGAGTTTGTTTTCAATTGAGCAGCTACTGTTGAGTGTGGTTTGGACCCAGTGAGACTCAGGAGAACACTATATTTATCTTTTGAGTGGTTGTCAATTGGAGACAGCTTCCACGGTTAAGGATGGGACGTCATGTCAACTTCCTCCGCAGTGCTGGGACCCCATTTGATATGTGAGCTCATATGTACGTCAGTCCTGTTGATTTAGAGGGTATTGTTTCCTTGGTGTCCTCCATCCTCTTCTGATGGAGACATCTGTTTAGGGCTGAATGTTCCATGGTGTCTCACTCTGTGTAATGCCTGGCTGTGGGTCTCCTTTTGTTCCATCTACTACTGGCTCAAGCTTCTGATGGTGGCTGAGCAAGATACTGACCTATAGAAGTCATTATGTTGTGAGATTTCTTTAAGTGACTTAAAGCCTTGTGTTTTTCACTGGAAATGACCTTTAGATGATGTAGGAAGACGACTATGGAATTTTTAGTTGTTTCTGAGTAAAGACAACTATTGGAGCACTTCTGCAGTGCTTTAAAGTAGTGATTGCCATGAGTAGACAAATAAATGATACCGAGTTGTGAGTATTGTATAAATTTGAGTTGTTACTCGTCATCTCAAAATACCTACTCATTTTCTATCACAATCTGGATTTGAGGAGTAATCTGTCTGCTTCCTTTATACAGAAATAGAGGCTTAATGCTGAGCTGAGCCAGGAAACAGGTGGCTGACTTTTAAGTGTATGATTTTTTTTTTTCTGTGTGTAGGTCTGCAGGGTGTATGTTTTGTGCTACCTAGAATCACCATCCAGAAATGAAGATTCGTTCCTTACTGTTTTCCCAAAGCATACAGTTTAAACTGTTACTTTACTAAGAATGTAGAACAGTCCCTTTATGAATCTGAAGTAGAGAAAAATGGATTAGTCAGTGGTTATATTTATTTAAGAAATTTGCCTTCCTCCTCCAAGTTGGATATAAAGCCCAGGGCCTGCAGCATACTTTGCAAGAACTTTAGCACTGAGCTACAAACTCAGACTATGAAGTATGAACTTTATTTCCCTGCTTGCCTAAATTTTCAGTTCTTAGATCCTAGAAATCCAAAAGAGCTTTCTTTCATAGTTCAGATTTTTACTGGCACTAATATATATTTGTGTTGTCAAATCTTAGAGATGTTTGGAAATTAATATAAAATGCCAATAATATGTAAGCTGTACAATTGTCTATGAAAGGTTCCCAGAAATCCATAAGTCAAGCGTGGTAACTGAAGTAGAAGACATGCTAGGCCGACCTGGTCACTGCCAAATACGCACAGTTATAAAGTACATTGTAATTTGAATTTGAAAACTGCTCAGAAATTTGGTTTGACACTGAAGTTTTTGGATTTGAGACTGACAGGCGTTTTGGGCAGGGAGAATGAGTCAAAGAATAAAGATGGGATTATTGTAAGCGGATGTTGTATAGACATTTAGGAAGAGAAATAGATTGAAGACAGAAATGTAGAAGAAAAAGGGAAATATTTGTGACCACCTTTTGTGTGTGTATCAGGGAGTTTTCTGTGTTCTTTTAATGCCTGTTGTTACTTGTTACTGTATTTCTATAAGCCAGTTTTGATCACCTTTATTTTATAGAAGAAAAAACTTACACTGATGGAGGTTTTGAGATAGGGTCTCTTGTTCTCCAAATTGGCTTCGAATTCATGTTGCCTCCTACTCCTGGTCTTTCTACCTCCACCTTCTCCGTGCTGATTTCAGGCATGACCATCCTCTACCACCTGGGCCCAGTGGATAAATTCTACATAACACAAGCACAGCTTCTAATGCAGTGGTTCTCAGCCTGTGGTGCTTACGTACCAGAGGTCCTGTGTATCAGTTATTTACATTATGATTCATAACAGTAGCAAAATTACAGTATGAAGTAGCAACGACATAGTTTGTGGTGGGGTCCCCATAACTCGGAGCTATTTTACAGGGTTGAAGCATTAGGAAGGGTGAGGACGCTGCTCTAAAGCTTGTTGCTCAGTGACTAGGTTTGTTTCATGTATTCAAATTCCAAATTTTGTTTTTCAGCTCCCACAAAACAGAAAAAACAATGGCTGACAACAGTGTATTAACATCTCCTACTGAGATAACTAACTTAGCAGATTCTTCTATTTCTGATTCTAAAGTTACTGAAACTTCCAAGGAAAACTTGCGCATGGCATCTTCTTCAAATGTTGATGGTAAGCCTATTATCTGCTTTATAAAGAAAGAGAATTGTTATTTAACTCTCAAGTACTGACTGCTGGTTTTTCTGTCACTGATGTAACAGTTGAGTTAGAGGCTGTGTGTTGAGTAAGTCGGGCACTATGTCTGTATTCTCTGTCCATCATGTGGGCTAATGCTTCCCCACTTTGAAAAAAGGGAGTCTTAGTGCTGATACTGCTTTCCTGTACTGAGACTTCTCATCTAGCTGTGACACTGTGGTTATGAGATGAGCCGCTTATCTCGCTGCTTTGTAGGTGGTCTGTAAATCCTAAAGCTATTGTACCTTAAGGAGGAGGGAGGGTCATGCTCGATAATGCTTCTTGGGGAGAATTATTTCTTTATTGTTTGTATGCCTTTTGCTACATTATATCTTTTCCTTTTGTTTTGTTTTGTTATTTTTTTAAGACAGGGTTTCTCTGTATAACTTTGGAGCCTGTACTGGAACTGCCCTGTAGACCAGACTGGCCTAGAACTCAGAGATCCTCTTGTCTCTGCCTCTGAGTGCTGGGATTAAAGGCATGTGCTACCACCACCCGCTTGTATCAATTTCTTTTTTAAAAGTGATACATAGTCAAATATTTTTGTAGGAAACTCAGAATTAGATTATTTTAACTTCTGGGAATGTTCTACCTTCCTCAGGTAGACTTTCTAGCTAGGAAGAAGGTCGAGGAAGTGCTTGCTGGCTGTGCTGCTGGTACCCTAACATATTGAAACATTTTACATTTTAATAGAAGAAATGCCTCAGGTTGAAGCGAGACTGATCCTGGTCCAGGAAGCTGGGAAACAAGAAGAGCTTCTCAAGGCAGTAAAGGTCAGGAGATGGGGTTTGCAGCTCTAAAAGTGATTCTTCACCCACCTGTGTAAATGCTTTCCTGTCTTTCTTACTCTTAAGTCTCTTTTCTACAGACTGTTAAGATAATGGAAGTCCCCGTTATAAAGATAAAAGAAAGTTGTCCTGGAAAATCGGATGAAAAATTAATAAAAGGTGTTGTTAATATGGTAGGTAGGTCAAGCATCTTGTCGCATGTGGCATGCTTCACTTCCTTTGGCTGAACTGCTTCACTCTGGATTGGAATCAGCATCAAGTGTTCTGTGCACTCCGAATTAGAAATGCAGGAAGTAGCCTATACTTAGAATTGGGTTGTTTCTGGAGGCCAAAACTATAGCATCTATTATAAGTCCAAATTTTAGAGACTTCGTTATTTAATTTAAATAAATGTAATATGTACAATAAAATAATTTTCTTTACATGTTTTAGTACTTTTCCCTTTAATTTTGTTTAAATTCTTGTTGTTTTTCCAAATTACTAATACCAGTAAACAGTGATTATTAATTAATTTGCCTCAGAATTTGTAATCTATCTAGTTCTCTAGTCCATCTCCATAGTAATCATCATTTATTATATTTTCTCAGATTGAACCCCGGATCTTGTGGATACTAGGCAAGCATTTTACTACTAAGCTAACACCCTGTCCTTCAGTTACATGAGTTTGCTAGGGCTGAGTTTGCTAAGGCTGGCTGTTCAAACAAAGTAGCACAGACTAGAGATCTTAAACAACAGAACTAACTTTTCTCAGTTTTGGGAGCTAATCAAAATCTGTCCCAGCAGGTATAGAGTGTCTGGAGGCCTCTATTGTGCTGCACGGGGCTATTTTTTTCTTTTTTTACTGTATCCTGCCTCGTTTCTATGTAGTGTATCTTTGCTGTTCCTGTGTATGTTCACATTTTTTATGAACACCCCAATCAGGTTGGATGAAGGCTACTCAGGCACCTCATTTAGCTTTAGTTGCCTCTTTAACATCCGTACCCACATGCAATCTTGTTGTGAGATAAGGCTTCACTCTTTATTTTGGGTTAGGGGTTCAATATAAGAACTTCAGGGATAGCTGATTTGACCCATCACTCCAGTCTTTCAAATTAAAGGCCCAAATAATTTACTTACCTATTCTGAATTATTTAATTTTTTTGAGACAGAGTTTCTCTGTGTTGTCCTGGCTGTCCTGGAGCTCACTCTGTAGACCAGGCTGGCCTTGAACACAGAGATCTGCCTGCCTCTGCCTCCTGAGTGCCAGGATTAAAGGTATGCACCACCACCACCTGGCTCCATTCAGACTTTTAACACAGTAATTATGTGGGATTTTCAGTATGTCAATTTTTTGGTTGTTTTGTTTTAAATCGTTCTAAGATCCTTGCCTTTGTATACCATTGTACATCTGTCCTATGAAGCCAACTTGGCTTGTGACCTCTCTTTACAGCATATGTAATGAAACGAGAATGTTAATTAGAAACCTTTTATTAACTGTGGTATTCTATAAGTTATGGTAATTTTTTCTTATCTTTTTGAACATAGTGGATGTACAGTATTATTTTTCCTGATCAGAATAAAAATGGTGGATATAAACCTAATACAGTACATCAAAATATGTTTACTTTTTTTTGTTGTTTAGGTGGGGCATGGTGGCTTATGATGTCATCACTGCACAGGCAGTCCAGGAAGGTTGCTGAGATTTCAAGGCCATCCTGGGCTATATAGAGAAGTTCAGACTAGCCTGGCTAAATCGCAAAACCTTGCCTCAGAGCAACAATAGGCCTGGCGGTGGTGCTGCACGCCTTTAAGGAGGCAAAGGCAGGTGGTTTCTCTGAATTCCAGGCCGACGTGGGCTGTTCTAGGACAGGCTCCAAAGCCACACACAGAAACCCTGTTTCAAAAAACCCAAAAACCAACCAAACAAAAACCAATAAGGTGGTGGCAATAGCTCATTGGTAGAGTACTTGCCTAGTGTGCTCAAAGTTCTAGGTTCAGCCCCCACTACTATCAAAACTTAAGACTACAGCAGCAGAAAGGAAAATTTCTGGTGTTCTAGTACTCGGAATTTACTGGGCATGCCAGGTGGTTTACAGGCCGCTGAGTTGTAGATCCTACTAAGTTTATATCTTTCCCTTATCTATCTGTGTATTCATGATGTGGTTGGGGATATATGACGCAGAAGTAGAGAAATAACAGTTTTTCACTATTGTGTGATATATTGGTAATTGTATACTTTAACACTTAAGTTTACAAATTTTAATGATGTCTAAAAAGTGTAGGAGTCATTTTTGGGGAGTCATGTATATTATATGGCCTATGAATGTTTTTTATTTATAATAACCATATAAAACAAAAAACTGTAGGAAATGAAAGTGCCCTATGTAAAGATGGACTCAATGGAAGAATTTGGAAGTTTGGATTCCCCGGAATTTGAGAATGTGTTTGTAGTCCCTGACTTGCAGAGCTCTGTCTTCAGTGACTTGCGCAGGACTGACTGCAGAATTGTTGGTCCTCCAGTTATACTCAGCTGTGCCCAGAAGGGAGAGGTGAGAAATATCCACTTACCGTGGCTTTCTGAGAATGCATTTTCACTAATGAAATTGTTGAGAATTCATATTTAGAAAATCCTGTGAATTGTGGAGTATATGTAACACTTAGAATCATTCCTGGTTGCTCAGGCCCATAATTCTAGCACTTGGACGTGAAAATAGAAGGATCTGGATTCAAGTGTGTTCTTGGCTATGTGGTGAGTTCTAGGCTGCATGAGGCTCTCTTTCCCTCAACAAAAAGATAATTAATAGGGACTATTCTTATGTATTCCTTTTTAATTTTTTAGTAGTTAAAACCCAAGGCCATTGAAAGCCATACAATGTGTGTATGTAAAAGCCCATACGTATGGCTTAACTTATGACACGTGTAATACCTTAGGAGAGATTTGCAGAAGTTTGGTTTCCAGAAATGTGTACTTATAAACCTTTCCTTTTTCCATTTAGAGCTGGTGCCATATCCATTTTCGTAAGATTTTAATTAGGAAAATTATTTTAGCCCCCATCCCCCAATTTTTAACATTTTGCGTGTGTCGGACTACAACTTGAAGGATTCAGTTCTTCTTTCATTATGGTGAAAGGTAAAAGGGTTCAAACTCAGGTCATCAGGCTTGCCAGCAAAGTGCTTTTCCCCTCCTTGGAAAACAAGGCCAGTGTGTCTCTGGCTGTTCTGGATTGAACTCTCAGAAATCTGTCTGCTTCTGCCTTCCGTGTGCTGGGATTCAAGGGGTTTGCCCCTATGCCCAGTTACATTTTTAAGCTGTATTTTGAGGTAAGGCCTTCTTGTATTCCTGGATGGTCTTGAACTTACAGTCCTCCTGTCTCTGCCTCCTGAATGCTGAGACTGATTACAGGAGTATACAGCCACGCCTGGCAGGGAGATGTTTAATGTGGAATTTAGAGTCTGACTTTTCTTATTCCCATTTCCTCCACATTATTGGAAAATTCAAGTAAACCTTGGGTATTGAAAAGTTAATTGGCAAGAAGATAAATCATTAAGCTTGAGGAAATGTTTTCTAAATCCTAACTGTAATGGAAGCTCACAGGTTTAAAATGATGTCCTCCACAGCCCTTACCGTTCTCCTGTCGGCCGCTGTACTGTACTAGCATGCTGAACCTTGTGCTGTGCTTCACTGGGTTCAGGAAGAAGGAGGAGCTCGTAAGTATGATGAGGCAGCTTCAGAGACATTTTCCTAGTAAGGCAGATCAAGTACGCTTATTTATTTCTTTTTGGTGTCATGAATTTATTTAAAAATTCTTAAAGGAAAAGATGCTGTGACCGTCAGGTTCTAAATTTTAAAGAAAAATTCTTAAGAGCTTTGTTAAGAAAAAAAAGGATGTTTTGTAAGTGCTAGCTGGCATGTAAATTAATAGAAAATTTTATTTTCCTGCTAATGATCAGTTACATTGGTTAACTGACATTTTTAATACGCAGAATTGATATTGTTATGCAAGCAAAACTTTAAAGTATTCTTACCCCTGCAGAGACATCACAGAAATGGTTTTCTGGTTCACAGTAAATTGAAACCAGTAAATATTGCTGAAATTTGTGTGAGAAAATATTGATCTTATATAACCCGATGTTAAAAGTCAGTATGTTTGGGGTTGGGGACTTGGCTCAGTGGTTAAAAGCACTTGCTGCTCATTAGAGGACAAGAGTTTGGTTGCCAGCACCCATGTCAGGCAGCTAACAGCTGCCTATAACACGAGCTCTGGGTAAACTGACCCCTGCTGCTGGCCTCTGTAAATACCTGCTTCTATGTGTGTGTACTCACAGACACATAAGTAAACTCTTGAAAAAATAAATCAATAACAGCAACAAAAACATTGTGGATGTATGATCTTGGCCTTGATACCCAATATTGTAAAAAGTAAATAAAGTGAAAAATGAAAACAATAAATGTGTATTTAGGCAGTGTTAGAGTCAGTTGTCGATTAACTTTATACTCGTCTTTGTATAGTTTTGCCTGTAGCAATAACAGTAAGCTACTCTTTAATTTTTTATATAAAATTTAACATTTATAAAAATTTGTGGAAGTTTTGTAAAGTAGTTATCCTAAATGAGTTATTAATACAGATTTGTTCAAAATAATTAAAGTCAATTTTGTCATATTTTCTTGAGGTGAAATTGGTGACATTGGTTCATCATATGGGTGGAGTTATTCGAAAAGAATGTAATTCCAAAGTAACACATCTGGTCGCAAATTGCACACAAGGAGAAAAATTCAGGGTATGTAAACTTAATATTTTTTCAATATAGTATTACTCTGTAATGTTTTTTTGTTTGTTTGTTTTGATGTGGTCTCATAGTATAGTCCAGGACAGTCTACAAATCATTTTGTAGGCTGTGCTAGCTTTGAACTCATTAGTATTCTCCTGTTTCCCCATCGAGGTCTACCATGCCTGGCTTGGTATGGGATTAATATTACTCTTTTTTTT